>PVHP010003982.1:0-74782 GCA_004024765.1 Zapus hudsonius | reverse complement strand
AGATCGATCCTCAGCTGATGGCAGTTTGGGTTTTACAACCTCGATGAAGCTGTGTTGTCAGGGGCGGGCTTATGGGGGTTATAAGCCAGCTTCCCCTTGGCAGTGTTTGGCACACCTTCCTGCCGCTGTTTGCAGTGCTGTGGCAGAGGTGATGTCCAGCCCTCTGCTCATGCCATCGTTTCCCCTGCCAGAATGGAGTCTCCTCTCGAGTCCGTAAGCCAAATAAATCCATTCCTCCACAAGCCGCTTTTGTTTGGGTTCCTTCTGCGCAGCAACTAGAAAGCTGACCGCAACACCTGCCCTCATTCCCCTTCCCGCTCTGTCTCCCTGCTCACCGGCTGGCGGAGGAAGGATCCTTGCCTTCCTTGCATCCTAGGCGCCATCGTGATGCCTGGCTCGCATTTGGAGTCTGTGAACGCACGCAGGCACCATTAGTCTGTTGGAGTCAATGCGAGTGCGCACCCGCGCGCCCCGCTCGTGGAGACAAGTGACCTTGAAGTGAGGCAGGCCTGGGGCGTGGGGAAAGGGATTCCCTAGGATTTTGCGGGTCACCTTGCTTCGCTCTAACTCTTCCATTCACCAGCTGACTTGGGGGGAAACCCCTTCATGTCTGGGAGCCTTGGTTTCTCCTGTGCCCATTTGGGTCTTTATCCTGTAGCTCCCCGAATTGGGGTGTCTATCCAAGGATTAGCTCTGATTCCAGAAACTTCCCGAAAGACTCAGAAAGCACTACCCTCCGCCCCCGCCGGGGGTCGCCGCGAGAGCGCTCGGAGCAGCCACCTGCGCCCCGCACTCACCCGCGGCTCCGGCGCCCCGGGACTTGGCCCCGCGCGCAGCCATCGGACTTGAGCCCAATTCCAACTTTCCGCGGGTTGCGGGGTTCCGAGCCCCGCGGCAGTCGGTTCCTGGCACCGACGGGGAAAGAACCCGGGCGCCGCGGAGCCGGGGCGCGGGGGCTTCCGCGCAGGGTGGTGGGCAGCCCGGGGGCCCTTCCACCGCAGCCCGCCGTCCCGGAGGAGCGCAGACTTTCCTTCTCCCGAGGACGGCGCCTGGGGCACCCGCCCGTCCCAGCCCGCGAAGGAGCCGAGGCTGCGGGGCGGGATTCCGCCGCCCCGCGCCCGTCCGCGAGGCCCCCCGGAGCCGCGCAGCGGGAGCGCGCCTGGGGCCGACGACCCGGGCGCGGGGCGCGGGGCGCGGGGCGGGCGCGCCGGGAGGCGGGCGGGGGGCGGGGAGGCCGGGGGAGGGGCGGGGGCGGGCGGCAGCGCCCCGCAGTCCCGCGCCTCCGACTCGCGCAGACGCCGCGTCCCCGCGTCGCGCTCCGGGCGAGGCTCGGGCGGCTGGCGCGCAGGGCGCTCGGACGGACGTCCCGGGACTCGGCGGCCCGCACCTCCCGGGCGGGCTATGCGGATTGCTCCGCCGGGCCCGGTCGGCGGGATCAGCTCGGCCCGGCCCGCGGCCCCGGCCGGCGGCGGGGACGATGACCCCGAGAGCGCGGCGCTGCCTCGGCCACCTCCTCCTCGGCCTGGGCATCGTCTACCTGCGGATCGGGTAAGCGCAGCCCGCGCCCTCCGCGCGTGTCGGCGACGTGGGCTCGGCCCGGGAGAGCCGCCCGGCTCGACACCCGGTTTTGCCTTCCGAGAGGCGGCGGGGGCGCGGGGTCCCGGGAGCACAAAGGCCGACGGCGGACGTCCCGGGGCGCCGGGAGCTCCGAGGACCTGGGCCGGGAACCGGCATCCCGAGGACGTCGGACGGACGGCTGGCGGGACTCTGCGGCCTGGGGACCCTGGGGAGGGAGGGCTGGCTGGTGCACGGGGTCCGTTTCTCCCGGGACCTCGCGGGCCACGGGGTCCCACGGTCGACGGGGACAGCGGGTCCTGCAGGAGCGGCGAGACTGGTCCGCAGCCGTCCCCAGAGAGCCGCGCTCAGAGAGGTGCTCAGGGGGCGGCGCAGCCCCGGGGGGCAAACCGGGACCCAGAGGGAGGGACGCCCCCAGGCCCCGCTCCATCTCCAGCGACCCTCCCCGGGGCACAGCGCCTGCCTCTCACTCCAACGAACCTGAGAGTGGGAGCCAGCTCCAAGGGGAGGGGGACGGCCACCCTGGCCCTCACTGGTGTCGGAGGTGGGGAGATGCTGTGGCTGGAAAGTGGGAGCAGGTGTCTGGGGCGCCTCTCGCGCTGCACGACACGGCCAGTGTCCTTTGTACTTCGGAGGGGCTGTGGGAGGGCTAGGGGCGCAGGCACCCCAGGGCCACTTTGGCGCGTTTCACGCACCAGCCTCTCCGCCGCCCTCCAACCCCGTGACCCCCAGGGATACTTTCGAGGAGGAGCGCACTGAAAGGGCCGGGGTGTGTGTGTCTGTGTGTGTGGCCGATCCCTTTGTGCTTTTCGTTCTCTCCGTCACCCCTCTGCACCCCTACGGCGGCGTCACCTCTCTGGAGTGGGTTTTGGAGACGAAGTGTTTGCAGAGCGAGGCGGCCTCCAGCCCGGACCGCGGTCGGCCGGAGAGGCGGCTGCTGGGCTCGCGGGCTGCCTGCCTGCGGGTGCGTCTTAAGTGTTATTGATTCTCCGCGTCTGGGTGGCTGTCCTCCTTTCCCTTGCTTTAATCTTCATCTTGGCCCCGAGCTCCTCCAGCGTCCAGGAAGCGGCTAGGGGTCAGGCCTATTGGCTCGAGCCCGTTAGGCATTATCTCCCTTTTAATTAGAACCGGGCGGAGGTACCAGAGACTGGAGAAAGAGAAAATAGTAGCAAATCACCTCGAAGCTTCATTGGCCCGCGGGCCGCCCTAGGAAGCAAGGGGGCGTGGCCTTCATCCCATAGGCTGCCCTCTGTGGCAGCGAGAGACCCAGTGAAGAGGTAGGAGTTACTGAGTGACTTTGGACCCATCTTGTTGCTCCCTGAGCATCTGGCTACCTACCCATCAAGAAACGGGCCCAATGAACCTGGAAAGTCTACAGTCCCACAGAGAGGTCTGACTCCTGCGTCTTTCACTGCATAGAGGAGCATCCATGGCATTCTAATTTTATATGACTAGCTCAGGGGATTCCAGCACAAGCCCCCTGGACACATCAGGTCTATAAAAGCGAATAATCCCCCCTGGCTTGCGCCTCACACCTCCTGCACTTTCCAGGTCTTAGTCCCCAGCCCTCTGAAGACTCCTTGTCTTAGCACTGGTTTTAGTGATGAACTCACTGAAACACACAGAGGGAGCTCCGCTTGTTCTGGGTCACACAGCCAGAAAGCAAAGGAAGGCTTAGATAGCAAGAGGCCAGCCCCGTGGTGCTAGAAAATTGCTCCTGTGGCTTCTTGGTCCTACTGTGTGGTTCATGGTGGCCATCTAAGTGTCCAGAGGTGCGTCTGTACCTACAGCCAAAATCTCACCATGCCATTTTCCTGCACTGTGTTCCCCAAACCTCTCTAGTTCTGGCTGTGTGGTCAGCCTGTTCTAGTGACCGAGATGACACTCTGCCATCTCAGCACCTGCCAACGGAAGGCTTTCCTCCACATCTTATACGCTGTCTCTGTGTCCCCATCCAGTGGCTTCTCCTCGGTGGTGGCTCTGGGCGCAAGTATCATCTGTAACAAGATCCCAGGCCTGGCTCCCAGACAACGGGCGATCTGCCAGAGCCGGCCGGACGCCATCATCGTCATAGGAGAAGGCTCCCAAATGGGCCTCGACGAGTGTCAGTTTCAATTCCGCAATGGTCGTTGGAATTGCTCAGCACTGGGGGAGCGCACTGTCTTCGGGAAGGAGCTCAAAGTGGGTAGGTGTTCACCCAGACACTCCAAGAAGGGCCTTCCAGGTTATGGGGCGAGTCAGTGCCCTTTCATGCCCTCTGAGACCCCCTCACCTGCCCCATGCTCCAATGTCGCTGCTTCAGGGCTCCTGCAGGTGTTGTGACTTGAATTCAGGTCTCCCTGTGAAGCCAGGACCGTGGCTGGAAACTATGCCCTTTCATTGGTTCTAGACAACGTTTCAAACCAATAGCCAGCCTCTCAAAGGCCCTTGGCTGATCTAGCTGGAGCCCACCTAAACTAGGGACTTGCAGCTTCTTTTGAAAAATTGAGCAGATATACTGATCACATGACTGTGATGGACTAGAGCTGAGAACACAGCCGCCTGTGCAGCCTAGGTGGGTGGTTTTCTGCCACGGTTCTCATGGGTCCTTACTGCTGCCCAGCCTATGCAATGCTGGGACCTGATCCACCTGACCCTGTGAATCTTTAGCCCTACAACGCGCTTTGTGGGACGGCAATGCACCTGTGAATATGAATCTATGAATAGCTCAGGGGATAGCACAGTGCGCGCACACACAAGCATGCGTGCAAAGTGCTGAGTTAAAATTCTACTTACGGAGTGAGTGCTCATGAGGGAGGATGATGCTGGTCTTCAGGAGGCCCTCATGGGCAGGGGAAGCTGTGCATGTGTCTTGTGTGTGTGGACTTGGAGTAGCCAAGAAGGCAGCAGGCATGCTTTTGCACTGTGAACGTTGCACAAGGCTCTCTGGGCTGGGTTTGCCTCTCCAGCTGTACTAAATCAAAGGCAACTTTGGGTTCTGCTCAGCCTGAGAGCCAGCAAATCCAGAGGGTTGCTGAAAATCACACCTCAAAGCCAGCCTCGTCCATTCCTCTCAGGCCCTGCTCTTACCCCAGGGCTCCTAGGATGCTGAACCCCCGCCTCCCCATCTGCCAGCTGTGCTCAGCAGGCGTGAGCATTTTTCTAAGTGGAGACCAGAGAAGGTCCTTCCTGTAGCTTCTCCAGTCCACTTGAAACCACTGTTCACCTGCTGCCAAGATCTCTCTGTCCCTTCCTCCCCTCCCTTGCCCTGCCCACTCCGCCCTCAGCACCTTTCCAGGCTCCAGCCTCTGACCTTTGTGAGCATTCGGGTCTCCTGCCACCCCCTCCTGATGGTCTGCCCCATAAGCCAGCACCTCGTGTTACCTCAGGCTATCCCATCCGCTCCAAGAGGGTAGGGGCTCCTGGCCAGCCCACAGCGACCTGCTGCAGGTCTGCTTGGCTCACCAGATTGTGCATTGTGATTTGCGCCGACAGGCAGTGTGATGTGGCCCCTCTCCTGCAGAGCCCTTTCCAGGCACTCCTTCTCTGGGGTCTTGGCTACCTGGACTTCTGTCCCATGTTCTCTCCCTCTTCCTGGCCTTAGAGCTTTCAGGTGGAAGAGAAGGGAGTCAGAGGGAGGAGGAGACTCGTTCAGCTCAAGCAGTGGGGTGATGTCAACACTGACTGCAGTGGTGGTCCAGAAATACCAGTTTCCTATGTCTTCTGCTTGCCTCCTGATTGCCTTGTTCTGCTTAAGTCTCCCCTCTCTTCCTCCATTCCTGGGACGCAGGCTTGGGCTCTGGCATTAAACTTAGTGACTTTTACTGGTTCATGAAATGTTACAGATGAGGCAGCTGTGAGTCGAAAGGGGTTTGCCCAAAGTCAGTGAAAGTGAGTGACGAGGCTGTCCCAGGCAGTCTTGGAATAGGAAGGGCCAGCCCATGGTCATAGCGAGGGTGCTCACTGGGCTCTAGCAGAGGGACCAGGACGGAGGCACCCTTTGGTGAGCGGCACTCACACAACTGGCTGAGTACTGTGGGATCAGCCTTACTGCAGGCTGAGGAGGAAGGACACCGCCAGTATCACCGGGCACACCAACAGGTTCCAAGGCAGAGGTGACCATGGGGAGATCTGTGAGACAGCGATGCTGACAGATCCTAGAGGGAGTGGGGGATGGATCCAGAAAGCGTGGGACCAGGTTCAGAGCTTGACTTTCTAGGGTTTGGTAGCTATCGAAGACTTAGAGGGCCGGCAGGACGCCAAAGTGTGGGCTGAACCGTATGAAAATGCCACTGTTCAATGATTGAGGGGCTGGGAGATTGCTCGGTGGTTCAAGGCACTTGCTTGCAAAGCCCGATGTCCCAGGTTTGATTCTCCAGGACTCATGCAAAGCCAGATGGTGCACGTGTCTGGAGTTCCTTTGCAGAGGTACCCATGCTGCCCCTATTCTACTCTCTCAAACACATATGGTTTATATATGGTAGGGTCACATCATATGATCCAACCTAAAAAGAATTTTGGAAGATTCGCAAAAAGTTGAATACAAAACTCAGTTATTCGTGTATTACCAAATAGTTGCTGGCTGTCCATCATGGCTGAAGGCTGTGCTCCAGCATGCATGGTCAGGGAAGCCTTTTGACCCTCGAGGAGGAGAACCATGGGAAGGTCTGAGAGAACAGCATGCCAGGCAAAGAACAGCAAGGGCGGAAGCCCCGGAATAGAAGTGGGTTTCGTGGGAGCAGGAGACACAGTGATGGAGAAGCCTGCAGAGCTGGAGTTTGGTGAAGGAGCAGGAGAAGCCGCTCACGTGGCCAGGCCGGGGGTTGGGTTTTCCTTCATATGAGCTGGCAGCCATGAGACAGGATCCAACTTCATATTGAGTGGCAATGCTCTGAGCACTGGGAAGAGAATTAACTGCCAAGAGGTAAGGGTGGACCCGAGCAATGGCAGAATGGGGGGAGGCTAATAACCCAAGAGCCACCTAGGAAAAGGTGTCCTGGCCTAGACTTCTAGCATGACAGGAGTGAGTGATGTCCATGGAAGTCTGTCGAGATGAGACCCCAAGCAGTCACTTGGTATAAGTGGCCCCCTCCCATCCCAGACCTTCCTTACCTCCTCCTTTCCCTCCATCTGTCCTTTCCTCCTCCCTTATTTTCTTCCTTCCTTCCTTCCTCGCTCCCTCCCTCCCTCCCTCCCTTCCTTCCTCCCTCCCTCCCTCCCTCCCTTCCTTCTTCCCTCCCTCCCTCCCTCCCTTCCCTTCTTCCCTTCCTTCCTTTTTTCCCAAGGTCTTTCTTTCAAGGTGGCCCATACTGACTTTGAACACAATCCTTCTTCCTCAGCCTCTTGAGCGCTGTGACAAGGGCCATGTACTACCATCTGTGCCTGTCTCGAGATTATTAGTCAGATTATCCAATCTCTATTCAAGAGAAGCCCGTCTTCCCCCCAATTTAGTAAGCCGAAGAATAATGCGGAAATAGCAACCAAAGAAAATATTACTGAATATTAGGTGACATTGAGAAGAAATATTTGCTGTACTTGTTAGGGTCTATTAATATAAAAATTTTTCAATATCTAAATATGAATAGATCTGAAAGTTGTTGCCATAAAACATTGATATAAGAAGTCACTTCCCTGCTGGGCTTTGATAATCTCGTATGTGAACAAGTATCTTGCTTGCAGATACCAAAAAGTAGTTTCGGGGCTGGGAGATGGTGCAGCAGTGAAGGGAACTTGCTTGCAAAACCTGTCCACCTTAATTCCATTCCCCAGTCATCCATGTTGTCTTTCATTTGCAGTGGCAAGAGGTCCTCACACACGCACACGCACACCACACACATGGAAATCCATTTTCAGGTAGAAGCATACCTCATACTTGGGATTTGGGCTCCTCATCTGAGCTCCCATCCCCATAAATGTCTTAGCTGTAGGGGTGGATTGAAGGTCCCTTGGGCATGGGGAGCTCCTCTGGCCCTTTTGAGAGACTTCCCAGAAACTAACTGCACGCATCTGTTTACACTCCGTTGGCCAGAACTTGGTCATATGGCCACACCTAGCTGCAAGGGAAGCTGGGGGATGCGGTGCTATATTCAAAACAGCCATGAGACAAGCTAAGGCCTGGAGAAAAGGGGACCAGGGTATGGCAGCTAGCCCCTACTACTAGTTTCTCCTATGCCGAGACCTGAAGGCTTCCCTCTACCCCTGGGCTCTCCACTCTGGCCTTCAGGTCTGCCCTGGTTCTGCCTTCCCTCCTGAGTGTCTGGGTTTTCCTGAAGAGATTTGAAGAGGAGGCTCCCCATATGCCCAGCAAAGCTCCCTTTAGATCCAGGGCTGGTGCTGGGCGAGAGCTGAGAACACAGCTTCCCGGAACAGGGCTGTTTGCTACCAACCTGAAGGCTGCCTCTTGGGGCCTCCAGATGCCATTGTGGCAGCAAGGCCACAGCGCCTCAGCTCAAGTCACACGTCTCTAACTACCTGCAAAGGCCTGAGGCTTGGCTCTCCTTACCCAGCTGATCAGGCTTGACTTTTGGCCATGTGTCCATCCCGAGGGCAAGAGGCTTTTGCTGATCAGCCTGGGAACTCCACCCTGACCGCCTCTCAAGGGAGAGAAACTGCTCACTTCTGGGGCAACAAAAACAAAGCTGGAGGCTTAGTAGCCAGTATTTATTCCTTACAGTTCCAGAAGGTGGAAGTCCAAGACCAAGGTGCCAACCAGGATGGTTTCTCCAAGGCCTTTCCCTTAGCTTGAATAAGGCTTTTATTTTCGCTGGAGACCAAACTCAGGGCCTTGTTCTTGCTTGGCAATTACTGCCACGGAACATAAGGCCATTTTGTCACTGTGTCCTCATCTGGTCCTTCCTTTGTGCATGTGCCTCTGGTGGCTCTTTTACAAGGACACCAGCTCCACGGCCTAGGTCCACACTAATGATCTTGTTTTAACTTAATCACCTTTTAAAAGCCCTTCTCTCCGATATACAGTCACCTTCTTGGGTGCCAGGGATCAGAGCTTCATATGAATTGTGGAGGATAGAACCAATCCCATAACCACAAGCAGGGAGAGAGAGCAACGTAGCCCATGACTCAGGGAAAGGTATGAAGGGGGCTCAGACATGGGATCCCAAGATGGAGTGATCTGCGCATTTATAGACACCCATGATCTGGGTCTGGATGGGTGGAAAGAGACTCACTGGACAGCTACTGGGACCGCAGGCAGAGGGAGAGCCGAGCCAAGACGGGGACATCTGCAGGGTCTTTAGGAGATGGGCTCCAGGGAGAGGCTGGGGCCTGCTACCAAGAGTCTTGGATGTGAATGGCAGAGATTCTTTGTAGGTGATGTGTCGCTTCAATCGGTTTGATCAAGGATGCCTCCCTGGGGGGCTACAGAAGCCCCCAGCATCCTTTTTCTTCTTTCTATGCTGGGGATTGAACTTAGAACCTTAAACATGCTGAGCAGGTGCTCATCCACTGACACTATCTCTAGTTTTATTTTTCCTTAAATAATTGGGACCCTGTGTCAAACTCACCATCCCCCACCACAGTGGATGTCATGGTCCTCCATTCTACGAGCCTTCCCTTCCTGTCCCTCTCAGGCCTTCTGTGTCCTGAATGGGGGTGGGGTTCCCTGTCCTTACTGTCTTATACTTGATTCACCATCAGATATAGCCTCGTCCCCAAATAAAAGACTGTGTTTCATTAATGTTGTGTCCTGCTGCCTGCAATGCTGCTCAGAACCCCCAACCTTAGAGACTACCCCGACCTCTTCGTTCCTGTCCAGTTGAATGGGTGTCATACCCCATGCTCCCTGCTATCTTAATTTGCATTTCCCAGTGAAATGATGGTCTTGCATTCTCTTCTGCATTTGCTTATTTCTGTGTTGCCTGTTCTTGCCTTTCGCCCATCCCTGTGTGGTGCTGAGACCCCCATCAGGCTGGGATGACATATTGGCACTGAAGTCTGGGAGCCAGAGCAGTGCCCTGGGGTGGGTGCAGGAGGGGTTTCATTCTCCTGCTGCTTCTCAGTGAGGATCCATATAGCCTGGAGCGGAGAGAGTCCTCCTCCTCTGAGCCTCACAAGGTCCTCATCACTCCTGGCCAGAGGGATGGCTCGCTCCACTCAGTCTAAGGATCGTATCCGGTAGTTGTTTCATGGCAGGCTGACGTTGATCGTGAGTTCCCCATCATGGGAGGGATGTTCACGAGCCCGATGAGATTCTCATGGCAACTGTGTGTTTAGGACCCCTTGTCTTGTTGCTGGGCTGAAGTGCAGCCAGAAGCGCTCTGGACTCAGAGTCACATGATCACATTTTCATTTAACCCTTATGCTGCTGACGACTCTAGATAAACATGTGCTCTTTTGGCCTCAGTCTGCAGAATGGGAGTCACACAGCCCACCATGTCGAAGACACCTGGTGGGTGGGCAGTCAGAGAATGTCCCTGTCCTTCAAGGAGGTATCTGTGCCCATCTCATATGAACATGAACCCCAGTAATTCAGGGTGGCCAATCTGAACTCACTGGATTGACTCCGAATTGTGCTCCATGGTCCGTCCACTTCTTCCCACTTCGAGGTCCAAGTGAGCATCCTCAGAGGCTCACTGCCTGACATCTCCGTCAGTTCCCTGGTGCAGCCCACCTCCCCCAGTGCTTACCCCTTCCCAGCACTGTTCTAAGCAAAGCCTGCTGGGGCTTCCTTTGCTCCGAGAAGAACACGAAGGCTTGCCTCTGCCGCTTGGCCAAGTCCTCCGTCCTCACAGCCTTTGCTGTTCCCTCTGCCAGATGATGCTCCCCAGATGTCAGCTTGCTTCAGTCCCTGGCCCCTCTACTCCCTTGGAGAAGCTCAACCCTCTCTCTAGAGGAGTCCATGCCTTGCCACCTGCCTCTCACCTTCCTGTACCTTCACCGTTCCAGCACTTACCTTATGCTGTCTGTCATCTGTGCGGTGCTGCGTTAAGGTCACCTGCTCCATTGTTGCAAGGTCCCAGGTACAGACCTTGACCACGTGGCATTGGTAGCGTTGCCCATCTCCTAGGTGCGAGAGGATATGATTGCTTATCCCACAGAGCATGGAGCTCGCACACAGGAAGGGATCCGTGAGGTTCACCTATGTCGGGATCATCGCTGTCTCTCCAGTCAGGAGGGAGCCCCGTGGGGAGCAGAGGCCTCTGCCCCAGTGACTGGCCATGGAGGCCCTGTTACTGTGTTGGGCTCAATGGATGTTGAGACACCTCAGAGCAAGGAGGCAGGGAGTGGTGCTAGAGGACACGTGGGAGAAGCATCCAGAAAGTGATGGGTAACTCATTCTCCCAGCATCGTGCAGGTATCTCCTCAGGGATCGCCTTGCTTAGGAGGCCGTCCTGGTCTGTGAGAGGAGTCCCTGCCCCTCAGGCCACTGAACACTGTTGCATTACCGTCACTCATCACTTGGGAAAGTGGCGTTTTTACTTTTGCGAGACTGCTCCACCTTGGTCTCTCCCTCACACACAGCCTGAGGTGCCACGGAGCCTAGACCTCTGCGATGCTAACTCTCTTCTCTCAGAGCCCTCAGGTGCTGATGTGCACGCAGCAGACATCACAGTACGTAGAGGCTGCTTCCTTCCATCTTGCTTCCATGGGACCCTGGAAGGCAGGCTGGCCCTGCTCATCTTCTGAACACCCAGCCAGGAATCCCCTCGCACGGATTCTAAGTGAATATTTTCTCTGTTGAGAAGGGGAACTTTTCATTTCTGACCCAAATGTGACAGCGTTTCCTTGCCATGCATGTTCATTGTGTGTTTGTTACGCATGCCTTTCTGAATGGCTTTCATGGCCTCCTCTGGAGCCTTTCTGAATGGCTTCTGTCCCTCGTTTTGCTTTGCCTCCCTGCGGGATAAGTGTTGACTAGGTCAAGGAAAGCTCTTCGTTTAAGAGAGCCCTGTCCAAGGGCTGTTCAGCACCGATGCCTTCCCTCATTGGTGGCTTCTCTGCAGGGAAGGGCCAAGTAGGGTTTAAAGAATGTTGCCTTTGGGGAACTCGGCATGTTGCACTCCCTCCTTCTGGAAGACCAGCATGGCCACGGCATGTCAAAGGCACTGGAAAGTTGTGCAGACAAGCAACAGCTTGAGCGTGTCCCTCTCGAGGGTCACTCCCATGATGCACTGCTGCACAGGCCCCCATACTTGGCTTTGCTGCTCTGCATCCCTCCAGGTGGACTGCACTCAGAGCATAGCTTGGGAACCAGCCTCAGATCAGACATCTCTCCCAGGGATACAGAGGAGGCGTATTCTAGCCTCCAACACGACAGGGCTGGTGAAATCGGTTTAGTCAGCCTTCCCCCAGCAAGTCCCATAAGCACTCACTCAGATCTTCCACACAAGTGCACTAAAACACATAGATGTGGGCTGGAGAGATGGCTCAGCGGTCCTGGTGCGCTCTCTCTCTCTCTCTCTCTCTCTCTCTCTCTCTCTCTCTCTCTCTCTCTGCTTGAAAATAAATAAAATATTAAAAACCACACATGTCCAGTACGTGTACAGGAACATACAGTGCAGGATGAAGAGCATAGACTCAAAGCCCATGTCCATGGGATTGGATGCTTTCGGCAAGGTGTGTTTTGTTAGGTTCATGGGAGTTAAATGAATGCGTTTGTCCACCTAAATCCTCACTCACCTGTCCCACAGAGCCTCTGCACAATAGGATCTGCTGAGGAACACCCAGTGAGCCAGAGGCCGTCCCCTTGGCGTGCTTACCGTCTGATGGGGACAGACAGGGAGGTCAGGGTTGCAATGTACACAGGAGAGGCATGTGGCCTGCGACAGAGTTCTTTGCAAGGTCACCTCAAATAGGTGCTGGTCCCTGGCCCAGGGGTGGGGATGGCAGGGGACAGGGGGACCAGAGAGGACAGGCTGTTGGAACTTGGGTGGAGAAAGGTGGACATCGAAGAATTCCATGGCTTTGTTTTGGTTTGGGTTTGCTTTGTGTGTCATTCTGAGAGAGAGTCTCGTGGTGGTCTCAGGCTTGCTGAGGTTGGCCTTGAACTCCTTTTCTCTCCCTCCTGAGTGCTTGGGCGCATGCGCCACCAACCCCAGCCTTCCCAAGGGGAAGCACATTCACAGGGCTTGCTCAGGAGAGGAGTCGTCTGAGAGATTTGATCAGTGTGTAGAATGGAAGTCACATTTTTTGTGCACATGGAAATTTGCTTTGTCACCAGCACTGTCCTTGATAAAGAAATGGTGGCTTCCCGTCATGTGTTCAGGGGACACCACATTCCTTTCCCAATGCTCACGGTCTCCTGCAGAACTTTTCCAGGGATGGGCACAGATGACCCGGGATTCATCCCACAGCACCCACCTGCCCCTGCCAACAGGGAAACTCTGGTGCATTTACCAAGTTGCCACCCTTCCTCCTCAGGACAGACACTTGAGCCATTCCTTTCTCTACTGAAGGTGACCGGCTGGGCACAGGCCCTTGCCTGAGACCCTGCAGGTCTCTCACATGCTCTGCTTCTGTCCGTAGGAGCGGAGCCCGTGTCTGGCTGCTTGGTGGATGGATGGGAAGCCTTTCCAGGGAGGGAGACAACAAGGGGCGGCCAGCTCCACTTTCCCTCTGCCATTTCTTAACAATGCGCCATCTTGCCCAAGCAAAAGCCCTATTCTTCCCCCATTCTCGCTTAGAACGCAGCCAACAAAGGGCTTTTTGTCTCGTTTGCATTTTTTTTTGCAAGGCTCAGTTCATCCTGGATTTTAGCTTTCCTGACACTATTCTTTGAGATGAGCCTTTTG
This sequence comes from Zapus hudsonius, assembly GCA_004024765.1. Lineage (NCBI taxonomy): Eukaryota > Metazoa > Chordata > Mammalia > Rodentia > Dipodidae > Zapus > Zapus hudsonius. Next base: position 61,481 of record PVHP010003982.1, on the reverse strand, counting down.
TTGCACCATTCTTTCCAGCTTTCCTATGGTAGATGTTCGTGTGCACACACACACACACACACACACACACACACACACACACACAAGCACGTAAGCATGCACGCACAGAAACACACACATGCACACTCTTGGTCACTTTCACACACACTCGTTCAACTTGGAAACTTCACAGATAAATAACCGAGGTCCCCATGATATCGTGGGGCGAGAAAGATGATTCAGACGAGCACGAAATCCCACCGGATAGGGAGCTGGCTGGGAACCGGGGGAGAAGAGATCAGGAAGGGCCTCAGAGGGGAGACACGTAGCCACATCTTGGTGGGCATAGTGCTGACCACCAACGCCTCTACCCACACTCCTGTCAGGTGTGGTCTGACTTCCCAACAACCTTCCCAGGATTCCCATGCCACAAATAAAGAAACAAAGGCCCGGGTGGTGAGTAACCTTACCCAAGGACCCGCTGTGGAGGGAACACGGGCCTTCGGAGTCTCCCTTGAAGCCACCTGCTACGTTCACAGCGGGAGCCAGGCAGAGGCAGGAAAGGCATTTGGAGTCTGACAGAAGAGCCTGAGGAAGGCATGACGGACGGGAGCCTGGCAGCAGTGTGCCCTGACCCTGGAGAAGAGGGGTCCATGGGGGGAGCTGGGGCAGGAAAGCGAGGTGAAGGAGGGGTCTGGCCCACTCTTGCCTCCCATTTCGTTCTCTTCTGGTGGTCCACTGACCCTTTGAATTCCCTGTGTGGCGTTCTGAGTCCAGAGGAGCTGTGACCTGCTACCCCATGGGCCTGGCGACAGCCACCTTTTTCCATCTGCGTGTTTTCCAAATTGTCATCTATTCAGCTTGTCACTGCAGACTGCTCGGCCCTGACCCATTGGCTTTAAATAGCGAAAGAGAAAAAACACACAATGCACTTTGTGGTTTCCAGTCAGATACCGTAAATACACCCAGATAATATTCCGGTGTAAACCACGGGCAGCGGCTGCACAGGGCGGTGGATGGAATCTTTGGGCCAGCTTGGACGTGGGCTCATTTCCTCTGTCCCCATGGGATTGTTATGGAGAGAGCGTCAGCCAGATCCCGCTTCACCTCAGTGATAAGCCTGGCCACCCTTTATTGAGATCATCGGCCTGGGGTGCCTGAGAACAAGTTACCTTAATCTTTAGGGCAACATGGGCGAGGCCTCCAGAGCCTCCCAGCTTACAGATGGGAAAGCTGAGGCAGAGCGGCAGGGAAGCAGAGACGCAGCTGAGTGAGGAGAGAAGGTAGAAAGCCCCCTGTTACTGAGTTTGAGCTGAAGATACCCAGGCTGTTCTGAGAGGTGGTCGATTCCCTGGGTTTCTGTCTGGAAACTTCCCCGGAGATGTGGCTGGGAAGAATTGAGGAGGGTGTAATGAAGCAGGTAGCTTGTTGTTCAGGGCGGACTCTTCTCAACCAGAGAGGGGTGCAGTTCTAACAGAGGAGGGTGCAAGTCAGCAGGAATAGAAGGGGTGTGGCCAGGAGAGCAGGTCACACTCTGGAGCCTGGTTGTTGACCATGGTCAACCTGCACCTCATGAAATAGTTGCCTGGATGTGTTGGTCTCTGCTGAGGGCAGAGCTTAGCCATGGGCCTCCCCCATTTCATCTCTTCAGGAGCTGAATGGGCGACTCAGATGAGGTGTTGTCAGGGAGTGTCTGGGAGGGACACTGGTGTGGCTGTGAAGGATCAGTCTTCACTGTTAATATGGGGAGTAGAGGAGGATGGTTGGGACCTCTGGATTGGTCTCTGGCTCTACCTAGGAAGTCAGTGCCTTTCTCTGAGCCTCGGTTTCCCCATCCTTCCAGTGAATGAGACCTAGGTGGGTAGAGTTAAGGTGGTTTCTGGAGAATGGGCTCTAAGGTCCCAGGACCCTTTCTTGGTCTTGCGTCACACTGCTCCCCAGTCGGGAGCCAACCTATGTAAGCGAGCCTGGTCAATGCCTTATTGGCAGTGCTGACTGATAACTGATGTCACCTCTTGACAGAAATAAATGTGTTCCGAGAAAAGCCAACACCTCTCTCTGTGTTTTTCGAGTTTCAGATCCAGTGACAGGAAGAGAGGCCAGGTGGGGGCTGATGTAGGATGCTGTCCAGCAATGGGCCTTGAATCCTAGGTCTGGCCAGTTTCTGGGTGGAGGACAAATCGTTTTTCTTCTCAAAGCCTTTATTTCCCCAGCTGTGAAATTGTTGGGGCTGTTAGGAGTCTGGTGCCATCGGGTGCTCAAAAAATGTCACCGCTTCTCCCCCCGTCACTCCCACTCCATAGAGCCTTGGCTAGAAGTCGGCTCCCTGTGGGAAGCCCGTTGATGGGCCAGCAGGTGAGCTACGGCCGGAGTTCCCCACAGGCTCTGCCTGAGCCCCTGTTTCCTCATCCACAACGTAGGTTGCTGTTAGTAGCGGGTTTGAGAAGCTCTGTGGAGACCCAGGAGCTCCCAGAGTTTGGAGCCTTCACTCATCCTCCATTGGGTTAGACGGTCCCTGAGACTTACTGTGCGCTGGGCCTGGGGACACAGTGAAGATAGGCACAAAGTGCTTGACGGAGGGAAGCGACCTTCTAGGGGACAGGGCGAGAGGTTTCAAGAGACTGGGGTGATAAGGACCGTGGGGAAACTAAGGCAGGGGATCACCACACCTTCATCACCGTGCTGTGCGCCAGGTGACCCCTAGCTCTTTCATCCAGCCTTCAGACGAGGAAACACGTCAAGTCCACATAGCCACAGGCAGGTTGAAATGGACCCTCAGGCCTGTTTCGTTCATCCCTCACGCATGATGGAGGAGGTTCGACCAAGAGGTACGCTGTCTGGGTGGCTGAGCGGGCAGTCACTGAGTCAGCCCTGTCCCCACAGCACCCGTGGTGCTGCAGCTGTCTTGTCCCCAGGGGATGTCATGGATGTCTGAGGCTGAAATGGGGGTCTTTGAGGGTGGGGCAAAGATGCTACGATGGTAGCATCCCCAGTGATTTTTCACTGGGTGCTGACTCTGGGCCAGTGCTGTGCTCACGCCTGCCCCCTCCCCACTGGGACCCAGCCCACTCAGTGGCACGTGCACTGAGGAGATGCTGTCGTCGGAGGTTGATGGGTCTCACAGCCTGCAGGCATCCAGGACAGCTCCTGAGTGCTCAGTGGGGCAGCAGGACCTGGTAGCCCTGTCTGCTTCTAGAGGTCAAGGCCAACACTGGGGTCGGCAGTGACTCCTCAGCCTCCCAAAGGGTTGGACTTGGGTGCCAGGTAGCGCCCAGCCCCTGGGAGCTCCGATGCCAAGAGTGGCTGTCTCTCCTTCCTTCTTGGCCCTCAAAGCAGTGGGCACCCAGAGCCAGCTGTGAGGAGGGCAAGACCATGGCCCAGAATGACTCAACCCTGGTTGGGTTCACACTGAATGGGGGCACAGCTGCCCCCCACCTCAGGGCATCCACTGGGCTGGTGGCTGGGAGCAGAAGCCATGGCATCGCTAATGTCCAAGTTAGCTGAGCATTTCTTGCCATCTGTAGGGGGACTGGAGCGTGGCCACCTGCTGAGAGGCAGGGGGATCAGGGGTTGTGCACACAAAAGTGGCCACACGGAGCCAGTGCTGTCTTTGCCCCACACACTTTGTCCAGGGAGGAGCTCAGGACACGCCTGGTGCTCCTCAGTTTGCGTGCTCCATTCTTGGGCTTCTTTCAGCCGCTGGCTTCTGCCAGTGGTGCCTGCCTGTCCCCGCACCCTGGAGCCGTTTACTCCCTAGGACAGCTCTCGGTCTATGGGGTGCCCAGAGAGCGGGTTGTGCAGCTCAGCTCTGGGCACCCTGAAGGAGCTGAGCCTTTCTCCTGGCCTCAGTTTCTTCCAATGAAAGTGAAGATAAATGGAGACCACCTCATGCTCTGTCTTCCCCTCTTGTGAGGAAGAGCTAGTGCTAAGGGCTGGAGAGATGGCTCAGAGGTTAAGGCGCTTGCCTCCAGTGCCTAAGGCCCAGGGTTCAATTCCTCAGGACCCACATATGCCAGACCCACAAGGTGGTGGCCCTGGTGCTCTCTCTCTCTGTGCATTTCTCTGCTTGAAAATGAATAAAATATTAAAAAAAAGATTAAAAAAGGGAGAGCCAGTGCTGTCTGTGAGGAGGAGGAGTCTGGGGGCACATTCTGCCACTAAGGTCTGGGCTGAGTGCTTTGACACTGGTAGGTTTCTACTTCTAAGAACCACCTCGATGAGGGGTGCTCTTCTTATCCCCTCTAACCAGGGGGAACTGGAGCCCGGAGAGGCTGATTCACTGAAGTCACGGGGAGGCAAACAGTGAAGCAGGCTTCTTCCGCTAGCGCTTCTTCCCAGAGCCCTGAAGGCTCTGACCTTCACATGGTGTCTTCTTACAGCTTTGCTCTGGAATGTGAGCGAGTGCCCGAAGTGGGGTAGGGGGCTGCCTCCTTCTCTGTCTAGGGTCCTGGGGAGTCACTGGCCCCACAGATGTTTTGGAGTACCCCGAGTTGGGAACTCAGTAGGTGCTCACAAGGTCTCTGCAAGCCTCGAGGCCAAGCTGAATTGCGTTGGAAGGCAGAGGTTCCACCCCAAGGGACCCAGCTTGGGATGTTAGTTGGACCAGCACTGGGCTAAGCATCTCCCATTGCCCTCCCTTCTCCTCTTGGGCACCTCCTGCTGGGTAGCGCTGGCATTATTCTTATCCACAGACAAGGAGGAAGAGGACTGGCCCATGGCAGTCAGTAAGTGGCCCCGAGGCCTAGTTCAAAAATCCTTGCATTGGAGCGGAAGAGGGGGGCGGAAAGATTGTAAGAGACATGGTGGGGAGAATATCCAGAGACATTGCCCACCTCAGTAACAACATGCAAAGGGGGGTGGAACCGGATTGATTCCTAGGCTGTTCACAACCCCCTACCCCATGGACTGATCCAGACTGCCCACGGAGGAGGAAATCCAACTGATTGGGGACAAGGAAGAGGGAAATAGGGGAACTGGAGACATCAACACATTATTCCCTTATTAAGTGTATCTAATTATGGATAATAGAAAAAGGAGCTAAAAAATCCTTGCATTGACAGGGACACCTGCATGAACGTGAGAGCAAAGTCTGTCCTGTCCAGTCCAGCAGGTGCAGGACCATCAGGGTGGTGTGGGCAGGTGGTGTGCCTCTAAGTGGCCTGGAGAGAGGCCAAGGTGGACGAGGAAGTGGTTGGGGAGAGAATCCAGGCCACCCGCAGGACCCTTGTCGGCCCTCTCAGTGGCCCCTTGCCGCATCCACCCTGGTCCCTGGCATGTTCCCTGCTTAGCCGCCCACCCGTGCACCATCCCTGGTGACTTCCCAGAGACTCAGCCATCCAGCTGAGAGCTTTGGGCTCATCTCACGGCAGAGCTTCTACCCAAGTCCTGTCCACCTGCTCTCTGCCTTGCAGCCACTGCTCTGGGACCACCTGGCATGTGGAGCTGGGAGTGGGGGGCGTGAAGCCCAGAGAAGTCAAGGGAGTTGGTGGCAACCCTCGTTCTGTCTCCTGCACTCCTCACAGGGGCCAAGACGGGGACCGTGGGAAAGCGTGTGACCCACAGCAGTGGGAGCACTGAGCCCAGCAGGTGCCGTGCTGAGTGGACTCTGCATGGATGATGGCACTGTTCTAGGCCACAGCTGGAGAACAAGGCACTGGGTGGGAGAGAGGGGAGTCACTGGTCGGAAGTCACAGAGCCAGGGATGGGTCCCAGGCTTTCGATGGTTCCAGAAGTGCTTCTCTGGGATGACGTGAACATGTGCACACGTGACATGCCTTGTTGGAGGAGGGAGTCCAGTGCCTGGAAATGTGTCCGAAGGCGCAGCCATTGGCCTCCCAGAGCCTGGGCACCCAGCTTCTATGTCCGACAGGGATCAGCAGGAGTGGCTGTGTGTGACGGGCGCCCCGAGAAGCTTTCTGTGTTTGCTCATTCAGTCAGTCGGTCTTTGAAGAGCCTTTCCCCTAGATGCCCTGGACAGAGGGATCCCAAGTCAGCTGTACTGAGCTCTCTCCACTTTCTGCCCTCAGGGAGCCGGGAGGCTGCCTTCACCTACGCCATCATCGCTGCTGGCGTAGCTCACGCCATCACGGCCGCCTGTACCCAGGGCAACCTGAGCGACTGCGGCTGCGACAAGGAGAAGCAAGGGCAGTACCATCGGGACGAGGGCTGGAAGTGGGGAGGCTGCTCTGCCGACATCCGCTATGGCATCGGCTTCGCCAAGGTCTTTGTGGATGCCCGGGAGATCAAGCAGAATGCCCGGACGCTCATGAACTTGCACAATAACGAGGCGGGCCGCAAGGTAGGCAGCCAGCCTGGGAGCCAGGATCGGTGGCTCCTTAGTCCTGGTGGGGAGGGGTCTGGCGAGAGCGTGGGCTCTCTGCGCCACGCTGGGTCGCGTGTGTGTCTGGCACGAAGCTTCTTGGTTCCCAGAGAGGCCGACTCTCCACAAAGATGAGTTGGATGCTACTCGGCAGAAGGGAAGAGGGAGGCGTGTGAACTCTTCCCCAAAGATCCAGGGTCGGCTGGGCTAGGGCAGAGGGGGTCATCCACACAGAGCAGCTACTTGTCCCTTGCGTCCTTGACCAAGATCTGGATCTCGAGCTAACGGAGGCCAGCCTGCCCTCTTGAGATCTAGACCCAACTTACAAGGCCAAGGAGGAGCTGTGGCGCTAGCTGGAAGGAATGGGGGTGGGAGCTTCAGACTGTGGCAAGCAGCAGACGGGTCTGCAGGCCCACAGTGCAAGGCAAGGGGCCATGGGGGGAGGTCCAGGGAGGCAGCTCTTGACGGGGGAGAACCAGCAGCAGCATGGGGTGAGCACCCCATACTAGAAATATTCAAGTGTTGGTAGCTCGGCCCGGCACTATTGCTCCCCTGGGGTGGGAGGGGCTGTTGGAAGTCCTTAGAAGGATGAACGAGTGGAAGGGGCTCGAGTTCTCCTCTGTGAGGCAGGTGACTAGGGAGGAATGGGGCATAGAGTCAGGGTGAAACAGGGGCCCAGGTCCCATCATAGGCCTTACTATGGCCAGTTCATGATAGCCATGTGGACCCTCAGTACAGGGTGGCCAGACCCTCTGGATTTTATGTGTAATCACTTCTATAAAACTGGTCTTGATGGGCTGGAGAGATGGCTCAGTGGTTAAGGAACTTGCCTCCAGTGCCTAAGGCCCTGGGTTGAATTCCCCAGGTCCCACAAGGTGGTGGCCCTGGTGTTCTCTCTCTCTCTCTCTTTCTCTCTCTCTCTCTCTCTCTCTCTCTCTGCTTGAAAATGAATAAATAAAATATTTAAAAAACTGGTCTTGAAAAAATAGAAATAGGGCTGGAGAGATGGCTCAGCAGTTAAGATGCTTGCCTTCAGAGCCTAATGGCTCGGGTTCAAGTCCCCAGGGTCCACATAAAGAGAGCTGCACAAAGTGGTGCATGCATCTGGGGTTCCTTTACAGTGGCAGGAGGCCCTGGCACACTCTGTCTGTTTCTGTTCTCTCTATCTCTGCTTGCAAAAAAATTTTTTTAAGACTAGAAATAGCACGAACAAAGAAGATTACCCTAAATCCCAAATACATGCATCTACTATGTGACCTTGGGGGTTACATTGGATCAGTTCACAGGGCAGGCATCTTCCGGCCGGGATGTGTCTCAGCTCACTGAATCCTCTCAGCATTCCTAGGAGATGGTGCCATTAGCACCGTCCTTTTACAGGTGAAGAAACTGAGGCACAGAGCAGTGAACCCATGTGCCAAGGATCCCGCCTCCAATAATAAAGCCAGAACTGGAGTCTGATGTGTCTGGCTGTAACAATCGTGTTCTCTGCCCTCCATCCTGGTGGCCATGGTAGTGGCCGGGCCATCAGGGCTCTGCTGTCTGTTTTTGCATCAATGGTCACCATGGGCCTAACCAACAGCCTTAGCGCAGTTGAGTCCAGGCTGCACCCAGCTGTGCACGCAGAAGGAGCTTGTCTCGCAAGCGTGGCCGAGAGCCTGCACGCTCTGGACGAGCCGAGTCCACGCTTAGAGGCATGAGAAGGGGCTGCCTTCTCTGCTTCGGCTTTCCCGGGCCTCATGGCCATAGCCTGCATGTCAAGGCCTCCAGGACAGCCCCAGTGAGTGCCACTGACTGGTCTGCCCCAGGATGGGGTCCAGGTAAATCAGGCACGTTACACACGCCGGCCCAGGTGGATGAGGTTCTGTGGCTATTGGGGTCCATTGATGGTTGTAGTACAGGGAGAGGCAGAGGTCACAAAACCCAGCTGGGGACTCAAGGCCCAAGGCAAGGCCACCTGAGGTTCAGGGATCCAGCAGGAGGAATATTCCCCATCTGCCAGCAAGTTCCCTGGGCTACTTCCTGCAAAAGCAATTTGTCTAGGGACCAAGCATTTTCCATGAGGGGCAACTGGGGATTCCCCACGACTCACAGGAAAATGTTGGTGCAGCCCCCAGCCTTGCTTCTGTAGACATGGAGGCCCAAAGAGGTTAGAGACCACAGAGCTGAGCCGTGTCACGATTCCCAGCCTGGCCCCAGGTGGCCTGACCCTCCCTCCAAACCACAGAGTCCACAAGGGCCCAGAAATAGGTCTGCCTGGGCAGGAGTGGGGTGAGCCACAGCTCCTCTTGTGGTCTCAGTTTCCCCATCTGTCACTAGGCCTTTGGCTGGCCTGGGTCTGGGTCCCACGGAGTGCAGTCAATTGTAAGGCAGGGGATGCCCAGTCCTCCCCTGGCATGCACCAGAATGCACTGGGTGCCCAGGTTGTGCTGGGGCGAGGGGGAAAGCGGCTCTCTGCTGAAGAGTGTCCTGGGTAGGACCATGCCGCCTCACTCAGGCTGCTGCACGGGGACTAGACTCAACCTGACCGTAGGCTTTGAGGCTTGTCGGCAGCTGGTGTGAGAGAAAAGGGGGGCAGGGGAGCCAAGAGGAGGAACGCATTCCTTTTCAGGCCCCTGGGGGGCTGTGCAGGGCCGCAGGGGCCACTGTTCACCTGGCAGGGAAGGGAGAACCAAGGGGTGTCCATCGTCAGGGGCACCCAGTGTAGTAGATGACAGGCAGAGCCAGGCCACGTGGGCAGATGTGCCTCAGAGTCACAGAAAAGCCAGATCAGGAGGCTGCAGACCCTCTGGGGAAGGGTGCATGGAGAGAGGAGTCTCTCCTGTGGCACTTTGGGGCCTGAAGTCACAGATCAATCAGCCAGGGGTTGTGAAATATTCGCTCACCTCCTTGTAGGTGAGTTTGGAGCCACAGGACTGGTTGGGAGGGAGAAGGAGTCAGCTTTGGGTTGAAATCTCTGGACAGCAGAGGCCGTGGCTCTCTAGTCCTGTGGGTGCAGGAAGATGAACTCTCCCGTGGCTCATGCCTCAAAATGCTCGGTCTAGCCAGAGTTAGATAGACGAGGCAAACATTTCATTCCTGGTCGTACACTCTGGGAGAAATGTGATTTAGAAAGTAGACGAGTGTAGCTTCCTATGGGAGATAGCAGAAGACAGCTAAGGGAAAGAAAGGGACTTTTTGGCTGGGCTTTGAAGAGTAAGTAGGAGAACTCCAGGTGAGTGAGTGGTGGGATGGAAGAGGGCAGGTCAGGCAGAAGCAGGCAGACGCATGCGTGCATGAGGCCCTGGGCTTAGTACCAGAAAAATAAGAAGACACGAAGCCCTAAAATAGCCGTGTTGGAGGTGCTGTGCCTCTGAGGTTGGGGCAAGCTGGAAGTGGCTTGTCAGGGGAGCTGTGAGCAGGTTCCTGGCCCTCTCTCTCTCTGTGACAGGCCCTGGAGGTGGTGGGAGCTGAAACCCAGCGGGGACTCTTGGGTGGGGGACCATCTGGGAAGCATAATAGGGTTGTGTTTAGGGGGCCCTCTCTGGGGCTGAGGATGGGGCAGAAGAGGCCTGTAAGAGAGCGCGATTCAGGTGCTCCTGGGCACAGGAGTGGGGGCCTGGGGGCCCAGTCAGGCTTCTGACGCTTGGCTTTAACTCTGGAGAGCACCTGGTCGGAGTGTGCCCTTGCAGGCCCCCGTGAGAGGTGGCAAGAGGAGCTTGTAAGGAGGCCCTGGCCTCTGAGGGGTGCAGGGAGAGAAGAGTAAAGTGAGGGGCGGACGAGCTGGCAGGGAGGTGACCAGGAGAACGCGTAGGAAATGCCCTTCTGGGGCTCCGATCCACGGTGACCTTGGCGTTTCCCAGCCCAGGACAGCATCGCTGAGACCCTCAATGATGATGTCCGTGACCATTGACTGTCGGGGTGGCACTCTACCCTGGACACGAGGCTTTGGGGGCCTGGGAAGAGAGAGCCGTCAGCACCCATGTCTTTGAGTGTGAGGACTGAGACCCAGACAGGCAGTCTGGGGACAGGCCCCTTGGGACAGGCTGGCCCTGCTGGAATGCTCGCTTGCTCTAGGGGAGTGAGCTAAGGGGGATGGAATTCCACCTGAGCACAAAGTCACCTGTTGCTCACCAAGGGGTGTGGGTCTTGTCCCTTCCTGCCCTGCCCCGTCTGGTCTGGGTGCTCAGGGAGCTGGATTTCCACTCCCAGCCTGGCTTCAGGAAGGCCAATGAGTCAGGGGACAGCAGGGACCAAGCCCCTGGCAACTGGGGAGAGGCCCAGATAAGAATCACTTTACTCTGCCACCGCCAAGGGCCACTTGCATATTTGACCAGAGAGGGTGGACAGTGTGGCACGTCAAGGGCTTGAGAAGCCAGGCCTGCCTCGCCCGCAGCCAGCTGACCAGACCAGGCCAGAGGAGGTCTCAGGCCACTGTGCTCTCTACTCCTGTCTTCTATCTGGGGAAGACATGGATCTCACCTTCAGAGTGGAAGGAACTTCAGCCTGGCTGCAGGGGATTTGGACCAGGAGTGGTCCTGGCAAATCTTTCTCCCAGAAGGAGGCTTTCTTCCTGGGCTCTCAGAAGGCCTTTCAGATTCGACATGTGGTGTGAGAACCCAGAGTTCTCAGGACCTTGTCTCCTGCTGCGTCTCCCCTGCTGGCCAGCCTCCAGCCACCCTTGTGGGCAAGCCATCTCGTTCGTACACCAGGCCTTTCGTGGGCTGCTCCGGCGGTGTGGAGCCCCCGCCCTCAAACGTTTGCACAGCTCCTTCTCACTCAGTCTGCTCCACAGAACTTAACCAGAAGAAACTGTCTTCCTCATGTATTTATTGCCTGTCACCTCCCTTTATAAGGTCAGTACCAGGCTGGCTGAAGTCCTCTGTGCCTGCAGTGAAGCCTGATCCACAAGAGAGATGCAGACAGGTTAGCTGAGGGTCAAGGAGGCAGCTGTGCATAAAGCACTTGCTGCACAAGTGTGAAGACCCAAGCTTGATTCTTGGAACTCACAGAAAGCCAGATGTGGTGTGTGTGTGTGTGTGTGTGTGTGTGTGTGTGTGTGTGTGTGTGAGCCCAGCACACCTATGGCAAGATGGAAGGCTGAGACAGGAGAACCCTTTGGAGTTCATAGGCCAGCTAGCCTGGCATACTAGGTGAGGAAAGACATACAAGGTGTTCTCTTGCCTGCACACACACATGCAAAAAAAAAAAAGTCTGTTGAATGAATGAGTGAATGAATGAATGAATGTCAAGTGTTGACTCTTTCCTGGGAATCCTCAGGATCAGGCTGTCAGATGGAATTTGAGATTCCCAGTTAACTTGGAATTTGAAATGAATACGAAGTCATTTTTAGTATACGTATATCCCAGATATCTTGTGGGATATGCACTCACAACGTTCCTTGTTTACGTCGGATTCAAATGGAACTAGGTTGCTCGTATTCTGATTAAAGTTTCTGTCGAGATAATCACGGACTCACAAGTAGTTGTAAGAACCCTCAGACCCTGAGTGCCCTTCCTCCGGCGCCCATAGTAGCTGCCCCCAGGCCCCCGGGACAGTAACGTTGGCAGAGACACAGAACACGAGGGCCCCGCCATCCTTCTGCAGCCATGTCTGCCTCCCTCAGACACCACTCCCTTGCACCCTGTTTGTTGCCATTTTCTCCTGTGAAGATTGTATCATGGAATCACGTGGTGCACCGCCCAGGGGGAGTCTCCTTCGCTTGGTGCCACCCCCTGGGGTCCTCATACACCCCAGCAGTTGCCCTGTGAGACTGGCCTGCGGAACAGATGTGGCCCACTTTATTTAACTGTTGGCCTGCTGAAGGCTGGCTGGGTTGTTGGCAGGCTTGGGCCGTCCTAAAGAAAGAGTCGGTGAACATGTAGACACAGCTTCTGTCTAATCGTACATTTCCAGTTCTCGGGGACAAATGTCTGGGCGCGCCAATGCACTGTGGCTCTGAGCTTAGCGTTATAATCGAGCGGCAAACTGTCACACACGGGGCTGTTAGGTTTCCGCCGTAAAATGACAAGTTCCTGAGACCATGGACTTACAAAGGGAAGGGCAGTTTTGGATCCCAGTTTGGGAGGTTCCAGCCCACGCAAGGACGAAGCGAAACTGCCCACCTTGATGGCTGGGAGGGGCCCAAGTCCCACTGTCCCCTTCAAGGGCACCCCTGTCATGACCCGAAGCCCTGCCCCTGGGCCTCTCCTCTTAAAGGTCCCACTTAAAGGGACAGCCCAGGGCTCAATCCAGCGGGGCATTGCTACTTTCACTCCCATCAGCCTTCTGGGACTGACCAGGTTCTCCTCATCCTCGCCACAGTTAGCGATGGCTCTGGTTTTATTTCTGCCATTCTGATAGGTGTGTGTATCTTGGGTTCTGAGCCATGGCCGCCAACGGTCACCAAGTGAACACCTTTCCTGTGCTTACCTGCCGGGTATATGTCCCCCAGGGGATCCAGTGGATGCATGTCTCTTCATGCCTCTTCCCGTTTCTAGTTAGACAGTTTATGTCTTTACTGTTTGAATTTGGGTATTTCTTTATATATTCAGATGTGAGGCTCCTTCAGATATGAGTTTGCAAGTGGCTTTCCCAGTGTGTATGTTGTCTTCCTCTTTTCCTTTGAGGCTCCTTGACAGAGCAAAGGCATTCTATTATAAATGTGCTTTTATTTTTCTGACAAAGTGTCTCACTGCATAGCCCAGGTTGGCCTGGGACTTGTGGGAGGATCGTGCTTTGGAGATTAGCTACCCGAGATCCCCCCTAGCTTTTTAAACAATATTTTTATTTATTCACAGGATGGGGAATGAAAATGAATACAGATGTGCCAGGGCCTCTTGCCGCTGCAAATGAACTCAGACACATGAGCTACTTTGGGCATCTGGCTTTATGTGGGTACCAAGGAATTGAAACCAGACCCAAAGGCTTTGCAAGCAAGTGCCTTTAACAGCTGGGCCATCTCCACACCTCTTTCCCCTATATTTTTAATAAAAGCTTTGCATTTTACATTTAAGTTGCCCACTGTTGGTGGCACGTATCTGTAATCCTGGGAGGATGAGGCAGGAGGGTTGGGAGTTTAAGGCCAGCCTGGGCTATATATACCAAGATGCTGACTTAAATAATAATAAATAATAATACATTTAATCCATGATCAGTTTTTATAATTAAATTGTTTTAAGTCAACAAGGTTTTCTTTTTAGAATGTACTTTAAGATTTTCTTTATTTTCAAAAGGGTCAAAACGCCCCTGTGACTGGGGAGACGGTCTAGTGGTCAAAGTCACTTGCTGATGACCAAGTTCTATAATCCCAAAATGCCCATGGCAATGGGAGGTGGAGTCAGGAGAATCCTGAAGTTTCCGGCCAGCTGGTCTGCCTTGCACAGTGGTAAATGGTGAAAGAGACCCTGTCTCAAACAAGGTTGAAGGCAAGGTGAGGACTGACACCAGGAGGCCATGTGACCAGGGCCCATGATGGGGAGGAGATGGGGGAGCCCAGTGGGACCACCCCGATGAACAAGGGTGGGGAGGAAGGAGCCAGAATGGGACCAGAGAAGTCACCAAAGATGTGTCAGAGGGGTATCGGCCCAGGCGGGGTGGAGTGTGCCCATGAGACCTGAGGTTTTTCCACTTTGTCCAGTGACAGCCAGGGCTGGCCCAGCCAGCTTCTGTCATCGATGCCACAGTGATAGCAGTGGCTGGTGCCCGGGAAGGGAGGGACGAGATAAGCAAGGCCATGAGGTGGGGAGTCAGGGCAGGGCAGGGGCACATTTTCCCAGGGAGGAGGGCGACGCCTGTGGGTCCTTACCTCCCACTGTGAACAGGGCAGCCAGGACTCCTCTCCACCCAAGCTCATGTCACCCTAGCAGAGGAGGTGGCCCATCACCCTAGTCCAGAAGAATCCTGGACTACTAAACCAAGAGGACGTGTAGAGAGATGTCACTGTCCCTCTGGCCCTCAGGCACCCCCAGGATGGAAGGGCGTGGGGAAAAGGCAGGCTCCAGCTTCAGTGAGAAAGAGGTGTCTCCACTGTCTGGAGGTGGTGTAGGCAGAGAGATGGTTGTCAGCTGCTGGACGACACAGGCAAGTCAGATCAGCACTGTTGAACAAGTCCTAATTTAATCCACACGGTTAGAATCCTCTGTCCTCTACATTTTATAAATGGGAATGAGGCCCAGAGATATTAAGTGGCTCAAGGCTCTATATGTGGCAGGTGCTCCCTGGGATCCCGACTCAAACCAGCTCTAGACTCAGTACCTAACCATTGAGCAACCCAGCAGTCCCTGGGACTCGGGCATCCCTCACCCTCCCAATCCCGGCATTATGTGACTCCAAGATCCTGTCCGAGATTCCTAGCTCCTCTGATTGGGGCATCTTAGAGACGTTTGCCTCAACTCCCAAGACCCCACTCTCTGGTCACCTGAGAGCTACGTGTCATTAAGGTACTGTGCCCTGTTCTGCTTTGGTCATGTGGCCCCAGGGAGACCTTTGCACCATCTTTTCTTGGGAGAGGACACCTGAGGGCCAGGGGAACTTCAGCTGTGTTTGGCGGGATCTGCATGCCACCTTTCTGAGCAAGCGAAGGACTCGGGGTGTCCTAGGGAGTTCTAGGGGAGCCATAGATGGGACCATGCTAGGAATGGCCATGCCTGCAGGGTCTTCTTCATTTTCCTGGAGAGCCATGAGGAGAAACCCACCTCAACATCTCCAGAGCCCAGCCTGACATAATGTTGGTGACACAGGGAGGCACGAGTCCCAGGCTAGCCTCTCAAAACACCTCTAAGGTACTGGCTGCCATTCCCAGCCTGGCTTGTGGTGTGTGCGCCTGCTTTGTCGCTTTCCGCCTGGGGAGCCTTGAGGATGTCCCTCTGGGGCTCTGTGTCTTGGGTCTTCCATCATGGAATGGGGGCAGCGTCACTTCCATAGAGCGTGACAATGAGTAAGGAAACACCTGAACTTAAAGTAGTTCCAGTTGCCGCCACAATTTACATATGACTCCTTAAGTGGTGAATAAATCAAATAAAAATCCAGTTCCTTGGTCCTTATTTGTGGTGCTTGGTGGCCCCTTAAGGCTTGTGGCTCTCATCTGAGATGGTCCTCTGGCCCAGAAAGTGCCATTGGAAAGCTATGACCAGGGTGCTGTTGGGCGTAGCACTTGGCTCGGGCATTATTAGGGGGTCTGGGGGGGCCTAATCAGCGCTGTCCATCTGTCACCTCTCTGGTCTCCAGCCAACCAGGGTCTCCGGGATTGGCCACCTGATTTCTCCTGGAAGGAATCCCCTGTGCTGGCCCTGGCTGGGGTTTGCTCAAAAGCAACCTGAGGTGGGGAGGGGCCGTGGGGAGGCAAAGGCGGGGCTGGTTACACCACAGTGAGAGCAAGTCAAAAGGCGCCCACTGGACACAATTGCCTCCTTTGTCCTCTGGAGAGGGGTTGGGACTCCTGAGTGTTATCAAATCTGCGAGGTGAGGGGAGGGAGAAGGGATTTCAGGACTGGGGGGGAGTGGTAAGGGGAGAGCAGGGCAGCAGGGAGAGCCTGGCACCTGAAAGCTAGCAGTCGCCTCCCCTAATCCTGACCACTTGTGTCCTCAGTGGAGAACCCAGCTGCAGGGATGCGCCCTGCACGGGTGTCTTCCTCCATCACACTCCGTGTGTGTCCACTGCTCTGAGACCGCTCAGGGTCTCACCGTGCAATGACAGAGCACTTGCCTAGTGTCCTTGAGGGAGGTGTTAACTCCATGGCATGGGAGGTTCATGCAGACAGGGCCCTGGGGTCTTCTGATGTCAGGGCCTCCCTGGAGGAAAGGCCCATTCTTATTCCTATCTGACACCTAAAGAGAGTGAGGTACTGAAGGTTCCTGATCCTCTGCCTGTCTTGTGCACTTGTTTCTTAGCGTGTATTCACGCACAGTGTGTGTTTATGACTTACTAACTTGCAAGTGCCTTATAACCTTCAGGATTTCTGTTGTTTTCAGCACCGTTTCCTGGCCAAGCCTTGCAGCCCAGGAAAACAGTGTCCTGGGCCATCTTGTAGGCAGATGAGGCAGCCGAGGCTCCGGTGGGCTCTGGGCTCTGGGAGGGTCCCTGTGTAGGAGCTGTTCTCCCCTGATTTCTAAGCATCCTGGAGAGAGGAGGGTGGGGTGCCGGCTGCACCCTGCTCTTGACTCTGAAGAATTCTAGTTGGGCCTTTGTTCTGTGCTGGTGGTGGGAACGGCCTGGGTGTGGAAAGAGGTGCCACGAAGCCCCGAGTGAACAACTTGTTGGCTACGTGACTTGTGGCATCACTCGTCTCTACACCTCAGTTTCCCGCTGGGATAACGTCTCGGATCCACTGTGTGGGTTCAACTCTCCGATGCCTGAGGTCCTCGGCAACTGCTCTCTGGTTCTCTGAGGGCTGCGAGCCCAGAGCCGCTGTTAGGATAACAGGGGTCCTAGCAGCAGCTGCTGCAGAGGTAACCCGAACGGCAGAGTCCCACATTCGTCTGGGTTCTGTTCCTGATGCTTTTCCAGCTCTAGTTTCATCTTCTTTTGAGTCCCGGACACATGGCTTGTTAGAAGGATTCAGGCAGAAGAAGCTGTCCAGGAAACCATTGATATTTGTTTCTGAGTAGGGGGGTCGTACACTGGTCCCCTCCCCAAGATGGGTCTCAGTCACATCTGGGCAGCCGACTCTAAAGAATGCCCCGCTCGGGCCTCTCCACACCCCCACCTAGAACACTTCATGTCCCAGGACCTGTGAAATTGTCCACAAGTCATGGCCTAGCCCCGATCTGACCACCCAGCAGCTGCTCCCGGCTGCAGGCCCTGAGTTCCTGCCGGCACAAACCTGACTCGCTGCTTCATCTCACGCCCCACGTCAGGAAGCGGCAGCCCCAAGGACAGGGCCTCCGAGTGCCTCTGTCTGTGCTCCTCCTTTCACTCCAGCCTATGACGTTTGTCTAGAATCTGCTTGCAAGTTCCAGAGCCTCGGTTCAAGCTTCCCTAAAACAGCCTGGGGCTCAAGGCACCGACATCTCTTCTTGGCAGCGGCACGACAATCCCTTAGCTTGGCCTCCTACAGTATTTCCAAGTATGACCTAGGTCCTGTCCTCCACCCCTAACCTCTCTCAGAGCAGATACTGAGGTCTTCTCAGTGCCCGACAAGGTCCCGCGTGACTCGAGTCCCTCACCCTCTGGCCTCATCTTCTATGTCCCCTTTGTCTACTCTCTTCCACCGAGGCTGCTCTCCTTACTGTTCCTCAAGCACACTGGGTCTACCTCAGGGCCTTTGCACTTGCCTTTCTCCCTGCCTTCCCAGCACTCCCCTCTTCCCTTCATATCCTCAAGTTTTTGCTCAAATATCATGTCTCAAGGAGGCCTTTCCTGACCACCCCATTGGAAATTGTGTTCCCATCTGTTTTACTGCTTCCTGTTCCCTCCCATGTTTTGTTTTCCAACAGCACTTTTGACCACGTGACAGTAGTATGTTCCAGAACATCTCAGTGTGACCAGTGAAAGAACTCTTGCTGTGGAAGGTCTCTGAGAGAGGAGCACAGGCCCAGACCACACGCTTCTTCTTCTGCCATTTCAAGGGTCTGTGCCCTTCCTTGTTCCAGGGACAGTAGTAAATGAACATTTTATGTTCCGTCATCTCCACAGTTCTTGTCCTGCTTGGGCGTTATTCTAAGTATTTCATAGACATCATCTCCTACAGTCCTCCTAAGACCCTGTGAGGAAAATCTATCATCCCTTTGGAAATGAGGAAACAGGCAGTCAGAATATGAATCTAAAACAGCTCCAAAATTCACATCCTTTCCACACTTTCCTTTTCTGGCATTAGTTCACTCTTGCTTACATATCACGTGTCTTTGTGTTGGACACTAGATGTTAGAGATCAGCAGTGGCTACCACCGGGGATCACCTTCCAGGAGGAAATGTGAACAAGTAACAAAGGCAAGGAAGACACGCTCACTGGGCAAACACTGCGGACACGATGTGTCAGCTCTGGACATCAGAGATGAATCAGACACAGTTGCTGATGTTGAGGCCTCGCAGTGTAATGCTAGAGGGAGACAGTGGATGTGACAGCGTGGTCTAGGTCTGTGGGAATAGGGCCTCGTGGGACTGAAGGAGAACTCTGCTTGATCTTGGGATTAGTTGAGATGACTGAGTCATGTGATGGGTATGTACATATGTGAGGGCATGGAAATGTTAGTGGATGAAAGGATAATCGGACAGAAGGATGGAGACATAAATGGGGAGGATGAATATATAGACGAATGATATACAGATATTTGAAAACGCAGGAAAGTAGGATTTGGAAGGATAGTGGTTGTTTGGTTGGATCAGCGGATGGATGGATGATGGGTGGATAGAAGGATGGATGGATACGTGTGTGAATGAATGAGTGGGTAGATGCAAGAACGGGTAGATGAGTATGTGGATGAAGGTAGATATTTAAATGTACAAAGGTAGGATTTGAAAAGATGGCTGGGTGAATGGAGTGGGAAGATGGGTTGGGGATGGGCGGACATATGGATGGATATATGAATAAGTCGGTCATTGGATGGGTAGATGGATATTGGAAATATGGAGCGATAGTTTGGAAGATGGCTGGCTGGCTGGCTAGAAAGCTATTTAGAAGGATAGTTGATCGAATGAATGAGTAAAAAGCTGAGCTCACTGCTGGAAAGTTGGATATTTTCCCAGTGAGATCACCAGACCAGCTGAAAGAAAAGGTTGGAAATCCACACATTCATTCATTCAACAAATATTTTTAAGCGCCTATTTGTGTGTCTGGGACCGTTTGAGGCTGTGGGATTATGGAGCTGACATTCCGGTGGAAGTCAGACAACAAACAGCCAAGCAGAGAGAGGACCCATTGTCAGAGAGTAATCAATGCTATGATGGGAAAATGGAGCCGGGTGACAGGGCAGAGATGACAGGAAGAGGACATTATTTGGAGAGTTCGGAAGAGGCCTCTCTGAGAAGGTGAGTGTTGAGCCGTCTGGGGAATCCCACTGAGTCAGAGGATTCGAGAGACACAGAGGCCCCTGTGGCCTCCATGAGTGAGCAGGGAGTCAGTGTGTTGGAGGTGAAGGAGAGGACAAGTAGCCTCCTGGCCTGTGAGAGAAGTCCGCATCTGTCTGCGACCTAGACGCCATGAAGCAGAGCCGCCCTGCGTGTGGAGAGGCCCCTCTTGCTCCCTGGATGGGTTCCCAGTCAGGAGGCCATCAGCATTGGAATCACCGCTCCGTCCTCAATGGTTCGCAGCTCAACCGTGAAACGGGCCCTGGGCGGTGCGTGGCACCTCCGAGTGATTTACTTCTCACCGGATCTATATTTAGTGCCGCTGAGAGAAAGAGAGGAGGCATGTGGGGAGGAGAGTTGCTTACGTTTTGGGTTTTGTTTTTTAAGTGCACAGGCTGATTTTTCGGTTGCTGTCTGAGCTCATTTCCCAGCTCTTAAGAAGTTACTGAGTGCCCACTAATGGTGTGTGGGAAGACACTGTTCTCTGGCTGCTTTTCTCTGACGGTGGGTAGGCTTCCTGGTGAGAGGTGGCTTCAGGACCACCACAGATAAAATGTGCCTTCGGGAGCGGGTGCAATCTTTTGCCTGAGGCCGGCTCACCTGAGCCCCCCGCCTCCGAGATTCTCCGAGCTGACCACGTCCACAATCCACCTGGAAAGTGAAATGCCCTCTGACTCCACGCAGGTCTGGACAGGACTTGAGGTTCCGCACCTCCAGCGGCCTCCCCAGACTTCCCTGCTGCTGTGCTGGAATGTGTGCCCAAGAGTTCATGGGTTAGAAACTTAATCCCCAAATCCCAAATGGGGATTTGCAGGCAGGGCCCTTGGGAGGTGATGAGGCTAGGTGAGGTCATGAGGAGGGGCTCTCCTGCAAGAAGAGGGAGAGCTGAGCTTGCACACAGCTTTGTCTCCACGTGGCAGCCTCTGCCATGTGGTCCTGCAGCCCCAGGTTCCAGACGACAGCGCCATATCATGCTCTTGGGCTTCCAGAACAGTGAGCCAAATAGTCCCATGTTCTTTTGTTTATAAATCTTTATTATCCATCATTAGATACACTGTATGAGCAAATGATGTGTTGGTGTCCCCAATTTCCCTCCTCCCTGTCCCCAATCGGCTGGGTATCCTCCTCCACCATATTCTTTATAAATGACACAACCTCTGGCATTCTGTCACAGCCGTAGGAAACAGATTCAAGACACTGATCCTGAGGCTTTTAGCTCACACTGTCCAAGAGAAACCCAAGACAAGCCACATGAAGAGGGTAACATGTTCTAGCACTTACGTCACCAAGGCAAAAGAGGCTTGGGGTGTAGCTTGGTAGAAGACCACTGGTCTAGCATGTATAAGACCTCAAGTTTGAGCCCCAGCACTGAAAAGAAAAAGATAGAAAGAAGTGACATTCAATGGAATAATATGCTTCATTTAAGCTAACATCAAAAGTATTGTCACTCAGCATGTAACTAATACGAACATTGTGAGATCATTTGCACTAGTTGTAGTTATGAGGCTTTGAGATCTGGTGTCTCATACTTATGGCCAGCTCAGTTAGGTCCAGCCCTCCTCATGAGGCTGTGGCTGCTGGTTTTGGCGGGCAGATCTCAAGTCAGCCTGAAAACCTCTGAAGCGAAGGGCCTCACTGCCTTCTGAGATGCACACTCCATCCCTACAGGCTCTGAGTTGGGAGTTGCCCTTAGGGACTAGCTGGGGAGATCAGCTCACTTTCCGTGTCCCCACGACAGCTGAATTCTCTACCGAGGACGGTCCTGGAAAAATGGGAAGCTCAGACTAGGTCCTCGCAGCCCCTTCTTGCTGCTGGTAAACCAATGTGTCATGTCATGAACCTGGCCTTGGGTGACCCAGAGATGGCTTCTCTTATCAATCCTTAATTTCGTGGTAGAAGACTCAGACACCGAGAGGTCAAGCAGTGTCCTCAGACTGACCTGGCCAGAAGCTGACGGAGCTGGGATGTGAATCAAGATTCTGAAAGCTCTTTCTGCATAAGAGGCTCCAGATCTTTTGGGACGACATGGCTTCCGAGGCTCTTCTGGGCCCATTCACTCTTGTGGACACACTGGACCACATCAGGGAGCCTCAGCGATGACAGGAGAGCCAGCATCAGCAGCATCTGGCACACAGCCCAGGTCCCTGGGAGCTCTGCATCCTCGCTCCTCAACTTGGAGCACCAAGGAAAGAGGGAGCTCTCAGCCTTGCTCACCACCGGTGACCAGGGGAGAAGCCCACCCACTCCAACTGGAAACTGCCAAGGGGTTGGGACCAGATACCCAGCTTGAAAAGCCCTGTCTCCACCAGGGGCCAGAAAAGGGGTTCCTTAGAAGAGACATCTCAGCCTTTCTGTCCTCAGATAGTTGAGGCCAGCCACCCTCCTGGACAACAGAATGCCACAGGAAGACGCTAGGGCTGTGCCTCAAGGAGTGCCTGTGGTAGGATGGGGGCTTCGTCTGTCACCTGAGAGCATTGTTGGGGTCATAATTCTTCAGGTGGTAACGGGCAGGGGCACAGAGGTAGTCAGCTGGGCCTACTGTGGCTCCCGGCCAGGACCAAGATCAGCTCCCTGGGGCTCTGGCAAGGTTTCTGCCTTGATCTTCCGGGACAAAGTCAAAGCCTGTCGTACAAGATCCCACCAGAGGAGTGGTCACTCGGGCCTCGTCCTGAGGGTGCTGCCTGCAGGGCTTCCTTCATGGCCTTTCTCTGCCGATGCCTGTGGCTGTCTTCTAGGAGGGGGCTTCTAACAGATGCCTCACAACCACATGGCAGAGGGTTCTGCATGGAGGATGTGAACCAGGATGATGTAAGAGGCCAACAGAGGAAGAGGATGCCTGAGGCTTGAGAAGAGAGGTCGCGGGAACAGTAGCTGTGGTAACTATGAGTGAGATGGTCTTAACTTTTTCAATGGAGTGTCCAGCAGGGCTGAGGGGCAGCAGGTGTCCGAGGCCCAGAGGGCAGGGCGAAGTTGTTCTCATAGCGGCTGCCACTTGACCTCTGCCCTTGGTGTCCTGGTCACGCTCATCTGTGAGCTGGGCCCCAGCTAGGAGGGCACGGCCCCAGCCCAGCACTCAGTCCCACAGCAAGTCTACCCAGGGCTCTGCTGGGTCTTCCCGCTTCTTCCTCCCTTACCTTGGCCTGGCACCACTGTCTCCCCAACTTCCCTGACACAGCCCCCCCTTTTGTTCTCTCCGGCCTCGGAGCTTCTGCCCAGGCCCTCCTCCTCGTGGGGAGGACCTTTCCTTGCTTTGCTGCATCCCTCCAAACCCACACGTCACCTTCAGAAAGCCCGGCAGACACATTGCTTGCTTGGCTCACACAGCATACAGAGGCCTCTCTTTCAGCCAAGACGAGGGAAGAAAGACTCGTTGCCTGCTTGTCTCCCCAGTTACACAGGTTCCTTAGGACAGAGACCTTGTCTGAGCAGCCTCAGTTCACAGCGCCTGCCACAGACCTAGGTGAGGGTTCATATCACGAGAACCATGAAAACCATGAGGACCAGACCACGAGGAGTCTTTGGAACATCAGACCAGGCCTCTCTCCCATGAGCACATGGCGGAATCACAGGAAGAGCTTTGAATGCTTGAGGACAGTCTGTAGCCTGGACTTAAGGGACAGTGGGCCAGACTTCCACAAGTCCTACAACTCTGACTCTGGAGAGACAGGCACTGATGGCGCAGGGGGTGGGAGCACACCCCACAGACCCAGGGGCCTCGCAGAGCCTGCCAGCACAGGAGCCGCTGTGGGAGAGATTTCTGGCCTGATGGGCCTTCGGCTCTACTAACTCATCTTCGTATCACAGTCAGCCATTGAAGGTGCTCGGCTCAGCATTCCTTGGCTCACAGGGCTAGGCAGCATCTGTGCTCCTCAATTTCAAACTTTTTATTCCCCAAAGAGAAATGCTGTAACCACTGGCAGTCATAAACCAAAACATAAACTCGACATATTCTAGCATTTGGGAAGTGGAGGCAGGAGGATTAGGTGTTCAGAGTCATTCTCAGCTCTTCAGGGAGTTAGAGACCAGCCCGGGCTTCACGAGACCCCCTCTCAAAAGAACAACAACGACAAATAAATGAAACACAAAAAACACTGGGGGTGGCGGTGCATCCTTTAGTGAGCTGGCTTCGTGCACTAACCAGCCCCCCAAGCTCTGCCCCCAGCAACACACCTCCTCCAGCAAAGACCTCTCTTCCAAAGGCCCCACCAATCGGTGACTAAGTAGGGCTCTTAACCACAAACCCTTGAGGCTGTGGGGGACATTTTACATTCAAACCACCACATCTAAGGACAGGCAGAAATTTCACTGGGTTGATTCTGTGAGGGAGTTCCGGTACAGGAATCTATGACCCTCTGTTCCATGCTCACCCCACTCCATGTTCGTGGAATGTGAAGACATGCCTCCGTTTTGGAATTTAATTTTCATAACTCAGGCGTCCACTGAAGGCTGTTCTACTTTGTGCTGGTGGGATTGTTGCTGCTAAGATCACCTGTGGTCACTTGTGTGGACATCTTTCTGATCGGCCCTTGTGTCTGGTTGTCTCCCAAGCTGCCTTGGCCTCTGGCCAAGAGAGGAGGATTAGGACATGTTGGGCCTGGCCAGTGGGGCTGCCCAGGCCAGCCACGCTCTGCTTCCTGGGGTCAGTCTGCATCCCCACGGGCTGGCCAGAGCTGTGCAGGTCCGCGGGTGCCGGGACACTGGCTGTCTGCCCTCGGCCCGGCTCCCACCCTCAGACCCCGTGGAGTGTGCTACTCCACTCGTAAGGCCCTCTGTGAGCCCAGCCCCCGTGCTGTCAGCACCTTGAGCAAGACGAGTGCAGGCCCAATGCTGGCTACTGCTCATCTGCTTGGATCGTCCCTCTACAGACATCTTCTAGGCAGTTGTAGGAGAGCAGCTTTCCTTCAGAGCCACCATGCTGGAGGCGCATGCCAGCTTCCTGCCTGTGTGACCGCTGAGGTGTCATGTCTCACTCCAGAGGACAGCTTTCAGCCCACCTGGCTGCCCACTTGAGAGCCCAGCCCGATTAAATTAGCACGCAGTGCAAAGGTGAACGAGAGAATGGACGAATGAGCAGGTGGTGCCAAGGCCGCAGGCCTCGGTCAGGAGAGTTGGCCCAGGTGGGAAGCTGACGACATAGTGGGCAGCTACTACTCCAGCTGCTGCTCTTCTGAAATGGGTCTTGGTGCCTGACGTGTCCTTAAGGGCCTTGTGCAGAGCTAACAGTGGCCTCTTGGCAGTGAGAGAAGCTGAGGCCTAGCCTAGGCATGCAGGGGCTCCTGCTGGCCTCTACCCGCTGGTCTCCATGCATTTGAGGGTGTGTGTGTGCGCCAGTGAGAACACGCATGTACAGGGGAAGGTGAATGTGTGTGCCTGCGAGAATGTGGGACCTGCACACTGGTAGGGAATGGCTGAAGAGACAGAGGCAAAGGGCCAGCCTGGCCTACACATTTTGGGCTGGGGAGATGGCTCAGTGGTTAAAAGCACCGGCTTGCAAAGCCTGATGGCCCGGGTTTAATCCCCAGTTCCCAACCCATGTAAAGCCAGATGTACAAAGTAAAGTGGTCCATACATCTGGAGTTCGTTTGCAGTGGTGAAGCCCATAGAATGCCCATTCTCTCTCTCTTCTTCGCTCTCTAATGAATAAATAAAAATAACTTTATTGCCCAGTGTGGGAGGGGTGTGAATATCCCTGTGTGGGGAGACGCGTGTGAACACGGGGTCATCGTGACTGTGAGGGAGGATGTGAGTGTTCTTGCATACGAAGTCTGGCTCTGTGTGGAGATGAGGGTGAGGGTATTAGCAATGAGCACACGTAGTTGCATCCGGCTTTGGCCCCATTGAAGCAGAGAGCACCTAGCAGTAGACAAGTCCAAGGGTGAGAGGCCATTCGTGAGATCCAGGCTCCTTCCAGACCTGAGTTAGGTAGAAAGCAAGTCACAGAGCCTCCAGAACTGGTCCCAGACTGCATTTTAACCCCCAGAAAAGAAGCCAGAGACAGTGTTTGAGCCATTATAAACCCTCAGATACTGACTTCCAGAAGCCTCTTTTTTCTAGGCCCCAGTTGGTCTGGGTGCTTCCTGTGGGCAGTGGCCCTGGTCTGTGGAACCCAGTTGTGCCTGCACCCACCTGGCTCGAAGCAGTGCACCCAGTGTGGCTTGAAGAACACAGCAAATAAGAAAATACCCCAGTAGTTTACAGAAAAAGCCATTTCCCCCTTTCATCTGAGTTGCCCAGAGGAATTCAGCTGCAGCTGAGAGCAAGGTAGCTTTTGGCATATGATGGGTGGGCAGGAGGGAGAGGGAGAGGACGGGGAGGAGGGGGAGGAGGACGAAGGGGAGGAGCAGTGGGAGGAGGCACAGGAGCTCCCTTCTCCAGGATGTGGGCTGTGACAGTATGTAACCATGAAGGCCTGAGTCAGCGCCTGGGGTGCAAAGGGCCCAGAAGTGATGCTCTGAAAGGGGACCAAGGGGGAAGATGAGGCAGCTGTCAGGTCAACTCAGATCCTCGGTCTCCAGCCCTCAAGATCTTGGCCTCTCCACAGCCTGCTGGGAACTGGGAATGTGGCTGGTGGGCACTAGGAGAAGTGACTTATGGGAAGTGGCTGTAATGTCTGGTAGGAACTGGGATCAATGACCCCTGGGGCTAAGAATACTCTCACTAAGGATCCAATCTGGAGAGCCAGGCTGGGCCTGCTGGAAAGCAAAGCAACTAAGAACAGTGTCCTGGTAGGGACAGGATGCATCTGAGGGAAAGGTGGCACTTGTGGCATCCTCGAGAGTCCTGGGCCAGGCTGGGTGGAGACAGGACACAGGGAAGGTGACCCATCCCAGGAGGCAGGAGAGCCTGATCATGTTGGCCAGTGCCAAGAACTCCAGGGTGGCTCTGGGCTGAGAGTCCTGGACAGAAACGTGATGCTCAAGGTGCCAGCACTGTTGAAGACCGATGGCCCTGTGAATGCCGTGGAGGGTGACAGGAGCTTTCAGTGGTAGGTGCCCTGTGAATGCTGTGGAGGGTGACAGGAGCTTTCCGTGGTGGGTGCCCTGTGAATTCTATAGAGGGTAACAGGAGCTTTCAGTGGTGGGTGCCTTGTGAATTCTGTGGAGAGTGACAGTAGCTCAGTGGTGGGTGCCCTGTATCATGGAGCAAGTGGGAACCACAGGCCATGTCCACTTTCCATCCCCTCAAAACCTCTTGAAAGTTCACTTGAGCCCTCTGGGTTGTGTGAGGCCTGACCAGCTTTGACAGTCCCTGTTTGGTATTATGTATGAATCAAGGCATTCTCTGGAGCCAAGTTTCTCCCCAGGCCCCTCCCAGACCCAAGAACCCCACCCAGAGAAGTTCTGGGTTCTGGGCAGCACCTGGTATATTGTTGGCATTTCCTGGAGGACCTGTCAGAGAGAGATTGATTTTTCTCCCTCTGGCAATGCAGAAAATCCTTCCTGCTGCTCCAGACAGGTTTGGGGCACTGCTGGAGACACAGCAGACTCTCACCTGCAGCCCCACCCTCTGGTGCAGGAATCCCCTCTGCAGGCCCCGGTCTGCTTGCATCCACCCAGGGCCACGGAGCTCATCCCTTCCCCGAAGTCCCCTCCAGCACTGGTGAGCTTGGTGGAGAAGGCTCGCCTGTCAGAGGCTCAGGACGACCTCTCCTGCCAGGGTCCAAGCTCGGCACCTGAACGGTCATCCTGCTCACCCTGGACAGGAATGCAGAGCTTATGGGGCAACGCTCAAGGACTCAAGCTTACTTGCTCTGGGCTCAGCAGCTCTGGCCTTCTTTTCCAGGCATTCTGTGTCTTCTTTCTTTTCTTTTCCTTCTCTGAGGGGGACAGAGGCTGTATGGCGGCAATCCTCTTGCCTCAGCCAAGTGTAATTACAGGTCTGCTCACCACACTTGGCTGCACTGTTTCTATGTGTCAAGGCATTTCCTAGTTCTAGAAATCATGGAGGAAGAACATGCCTTCCCTTTAGTGTGCATTACACAGCAGTGGACATGGCCTCAGCCTGTTGCGTTTAGCATCTCAGCCAATTCTGGACTTGGGGTCTTCTTGGTCTTTCTCGGTCTCTCATTCTGTCCCCTGGAGCCAATTTTTTCTACCCGTTTTTCAGTGCTCACGCCTCTTCTGCCTGGAGTCACACATTTCCGTCTGTGGAAGGGACACCATTCACATGGTCCCCGACACGCATACCAGGTGACTGGAGCCAGAGTTCAGGCCTTTCTGCTACCCAGATGCTCCTCCTCCTGGTCAGAGGCTGCACCTGAATATCCTCACTGTACACTCAACACCCCTCTCTCTCAACCAGATCTCTCGGCCAGCTTCCTGCTTCAGGGCATAGCCTCCCCACCTGTCAGACCCCAACATTGCTTCACTTCGCTCCATGGCCCCCACCTGGCACAACACCCGTGGGGGCTGAGTTGTTAGAATTCAAACACAACGTCCCACCAGGAGCTGTGATCCTTGATATCCTTGGGCTTTGTCATGGTTTGATCCAGGTGTCCCCCACAAACGATTGAATGTGTTCTGATAGGTCGATCCTCAGCTGATGGCAGTTTGGGTTTTACAACCTCGATGAAGCTGTGTTGTCGGGGGCAGGCTTATGGGGTTATAAGCCAGCTTCCCCTTGCCAGTGTTTGGCACACCTTCCTGCCGCTGTTTGCAGTGCTGTGGCAGAGGTGATGTCCAGTCCTCTGCTCGTGCCATCGTTTTCCCTGCCAGAATGGAGTCTCCCCTCGAGTCCGTAAGCCAAATAAACCCATTCCTCCACAAGCCGCTTTTGTTTGGGTTCTTTCTGAGCAGCAACTAGAAAGCTGACTGCAACAGTAACAGGCAGTAACTCGCAGAACTTTCTTCCTGCCCTCTAACCTACCCCAGTACCTTCCAGAAGCCAAGCCTACCTGATGGGCCTGCTGAGGCCAGACCTAGACTCCTGTGTTATTCCCCATGTTTCCCTATAGCCTTGGGGGACACTGGGTTGGGTGGGGGACATCAGCTTGTTTACGCCTGGGTCTTTAACCTGGGACCCAGAAGTACAGCCTGGAGGGGGGAATAATCTAATACAATCCTGGTAAACTACCTTTGGGTATTTCCCGAGCACCTGCTGGGTGACAGCCTGGGTAGATGCCAGAGTCGGTCACTATAAGGGCTGCAAAGCCTCTGCCTGCCTGACCCTGAAGCCTGGGTAAGAGGGCTATGGAACAGCCCCCTGGGCAGCTCACAACAGAGCCCTGACCTGGCCTCAAGGTGAGAGCTATGATGAAAGAATGCAGATAGGACCTGTACACGCTTCCTGTGCTGTTGTCCCCTGCCTCAGGGAGAAGGCTGGCTGCCCGCTGGGCGACCAGCCCTGGCCAGGGCAGCCGTGATTCTCTCCAGCTTACTGTGACATACTGTGATCCCCAGGCTCTCAGAATGCAGAGTCAGCGAGTTAGGCTGGTGTCACCTGATTAAGGACCCATTCAATGCCACCACAGCCCCAGGCCATCCATCAGTGGCTGCAGAAGACAGGAAGGCCACATGCATGGGGGATGATGTCTGAGGCAGGAGTGGCCACTACACCTGTAGGGCCCTCCAGCCGGAGCCTGGCTCAGGGCCCATTGCTCAGGGCAGCAATAGTACCACCTGGCTTCCTCACTAGAACCTTCCATTTAATTTAATTTAATTTATTTTTATTTGTTTTTTTGTTTTGTTTTGTTTTTCAAGGTAGGGTCTTGTTCTAGCCCAGGCTGACCTGGAATTCACTATGTAGTCTCAGGGTGGCCTTGAACTCATGACAGTCCTCCTACCTCTGCCTCCCGAGTGCTGGGACTAAAGGCGTGCACCACCATGCCTGGCCCTACTGCCTTTTCAAATAAAGGTGGTTTTACCAGCGTAAAGACGTATGATGCAATGCAGCCAATTCGCCCTTTTGATGAAAAATGTCAAGATCCTTTTTTCTAGCTCTGTCACCCACCCAACTCCTACTGCTCAACCGCCTTGTCTCTAAACCCCACCATTCTCAACCTCAATAAGACCAGCTTTCTATTCCACGCACGAAGGAGACCACACCGCTTTTGTCTTTCTGTGTCTGCTTGATTCCCTTCCTACCATGATGTTCACTTCCACCTGCATTGTTTGTGGCTGAGTAGTATTCCGAAGTGCCTGTGGATTGCACATTCTTTGCTATCCATCAGCTGATGGGCACTCGCGGGTTTCCAGGTCTTGGCTGCTCCGACCAGTGCAGCAGTGAGGGTGGGGATGCAGATATCTCTCTTGCTGATCTGGGTGGAAGCCTAGCAGCAGGGTTCCCAGCCGAGCTCTGTTTAATTCTGTGAGGAGCAGCCATGCTGGTTGCCATCATGGTTGCACTAGCTTTACATTCTTACCAAGAGTGTGCACAGAGTCCCTTGCCTTCACATCTCCGCCAGCACTTGCTAACGTTCATCTCTTTGGTTATAAAGGAGTGAGATCACCATCAACTGTATATATGAAACCTGGACCCTTCCTCCAGCCCCCTCATTCCTACTAATCCACCTTCCAACCTCATGGATGTGGCTATTCGGGATCTTGCCTACAAATACGCTCTGACAGTTGCAGCCTTCTGAGACCAGCTTCTTTCATTCAGCGTTTCCAAGGTCCATCCATGTTGCAGGTGTATCAGCACCTCATTTCTGTGTCTTGCTAATTATTAATGTTCCATTACATAGAATATCGTGCTTGTCATTCATTAGTCGATATTTGGGGTTCTCCCCCACCCTTGTAGCTGTTTCCAACATTGCTGGTACATTCACATACAGGTCTTTATGGAGATGTGATTTCATTTGGCGGGAGGGGGGCATATGTTGGGAGGAGACTTGCTGGGCTCAGTTCTATGTTTATATCTCTGAGGAAGCATGAACTGTTTTTCAGAAGTACCTGCACAGCCCTGCCTTCCCACCAGCAGTATCGAGGGCTCCTGTTGGCCACATTCTCACTCATACTTGGGACTGTGTTTGCCGTGCGGCAGGCTGAGTGGGAGGCACCAACCGTCTCGTTGTGACTCGATTTGCATTTTCCTGTTAACCTGTGTGCTCAGCATTTTTCTTGTGCTTGGCTGTTGATGGCCTTCTCAGTTTTATAAATTAAATTAGACTGTTTATGGGCAAAAAAGTACAGAGAACATCCACATGTATTTAAAGAACAGTTATCAGCCTGGCATGGTGGTGCACGCCTTTAATCCCAGCACTCAGGAGGCAGGCAGAGATAGGAGGATCATCATGAGTTCGAGGCCACTCTGAAGCTACATAGTGAGTTTCAGGTCAGCCTGGGCTAGAGTGAGACCCTACCTCAATCACAGAACAGCAACAAAAAAGAACAATTATCAAGCAGAATCTGTGTAATACCTGTGTCAAGCAAGAGACATTCTCACCACCCCAGGGACCCCTGGGTGGCCCTGGGCAGCCATAACCCCTCCTCTTGATATCTGTGATCCTTATTTCTCTACTGTTAATGAGTTTGGATTAAAATATCTCCAGCGGCTTTATGTGATGTGGCTTCAGACTTAATTCCCAGCTGGTGGAGCCTTTGGAAGGTGGAGCTTTGCTGGAGAAGGTATGCTTCTGGGGGCGGCCTTGGGGCGTCATCCCCCAGCCTCACATTCTGCTAGGGGTGGCCTTGGGGCGTCATCCCCCAGCCTCACTTTCTGCTGGGGCGGCCTTGGGGCATCATCCCCCAGCCTCACTTTCTGCTGGGGCAGCCTTGGGGTGTCATCCCCCAGCCTCACTTTCTGCTGGGGGTGGCCTTGGGGTGTCATCCCCCAGCCTCACTTTCTGCTGGGGCGGCCTTGGGGCATCATCCCCCAGCCTCACTTTCTGCTGGGGGTGGCCTTGGGGTGTCATCCCCCAGCCTCACTTTCTGCTGGAGCGGCCTTGGGCGTCATCCCCCAGCCTCACTTGTGAGCTTTATCCCTTCCTGCTGCTGTGGAGATGTGATGCTTGGCTGCCTGCTCTTTCCGTACTTTCCCTGTATCATGAAACTTCCCCTCAAAACTGTAAGCCAGAAAGAAACCCTTCCTTCCGTATCCTGC
Source organism: Zapus hudsonius (assembly GCA_004024765.1). NCBI lineage: Eukaryota > Metazoa > Chordata > Mammalia > Rodentia > Dipodidae > Zapus > Zapus hudsonius. The sequence goes on along the minus strand of PVHP010003982.1, from coordinate 30,162 downwards.
TTTGGGCTGGGTGTTTTCCCAGCAACAAGACGGTAACTGGCACATATTGGCTCCTCAATAGACTCCTCAACAATTCATTTCCGTTCTGCTGTCTTTGGACTTGACTCAAATGAAACTATCTCCAGATGTCTGTTATGACTAGCCTCTTTCTCTCCGCTCTATTTCTGAGGCTGGTTCCTGTGGGTAGGGCTTGCTGAAACCACTGGCTGCCACTGCCTGCCAGGTTCCACTATGGGCTGGGATGGCTACCTGTCCGTTCTCCCACCAAAGGGCATTCGTGCGCTGGGGTTGGAGCTCCTATGGCAGGGACACTTTTTGCACTCCGGACATGTTCCTTGGCGCAGGGTGTATTCCAGAGGAGGAAAGTGTCCGGGTCAGAAGAGTGTGAGCTTTCGTCTGCAGGACATACAGAGAGGTGACATGCCTGTGCTGGTTGCGTACCTAGGACAGGGCCTGGGCCGTGCTGAGCCAGGACATGATGGACAGCCATCCAGCTTTGGCGCTGGCTTCCACACCAGCAGCCGGGGCCAGGGCAAGTCAGAGCTTTGATTCTCACCCAGGGCAGTTTTTCCAAGAACACCTAGAAGTCTGTCTTTTGACAATGACCCCTGTGGGTTATGAACGTGGTTCACCACTGCTCGTAGACCCGAACAGGCCACAGAGAGCCAATGGACCAGGCCGGGCTGGCGTTACGGAACTAGGGAGCACATAGGAGATGACAGGGAGTACCTTCCAGGTGAGGCGCTGCAGCCAGGCGGGGAGGCAGAGGGACTGAGGTCCAGACCCAATAACAACCCAAGCTATAGCTGGCCGGCTGGGCCAGCAGGGGTGGGCTGGGGGCCCCCTTGGCCAGGCGTGCCGTGACGGAATGCTTTGCTCTTTCCTGCCTGGCCCAGATCCTGGAGGAAAACATGAAGCTCGAGTGTAAGTGTCACGGCGTGTCGGGCTCCTGCACCACCAAGACCTGCTGGACCACACTGCCACAGTTCCGTGAACTGGGTTACGTGCTCAAGGACAAGTACAACGAGGCTGTCCACGTGGAACCCGTGCGTGCCAGCCGCAACAAGCGACCCACCTTCCTGAAGATCAAGAAGCCTCTGTCCTACCGCAAGCCCATGGACACGGACCTCGTGTACATCGAGAAGTCGCCTAACTACTGTGAAGAGGACCCGGTGACGGGCAGCGTGGGCACACAGGGCCGGGCCTGCAACAAAACAGCCCCCCAGGCCAGTGGCTGTGACCTCATGTGCTGTGGCCGAGGCTACAACACACACCAGTACGCGCGGGTGTGGCAGTGCAACTGCAAGTTCCACTGGTGCTGCTACGTCAAGTGCAACACGTGCAGTGAGCGCACGGAGATGTACACGTGCAAGTGAGCGCCCGCCCGCCAGGCAGGTGGCCGGAGCACCTGCGTCTCCGAGCGGCCGATCCTCGCAGGGAACCACCGAAGCACTGAGCCTGTCTGTCCGTTCTGCTGAGCGGGGGCCCGTGGGAAGGATGGCTCACGCCTCCACCGTTCTGTTCCCATCCAATGCTGCTCCGCCTCCCAGACACGGCCCAGGGCACCTCGGCTCTGGAACAGGTTCCTGCAGCAGGAGCTCTGGGCCCTTGGGCCTCATCATAGCAATATTTAACATTTTATTCTGATAAGAAATAATATTAATTTATTTAATTAAAAACCGAATTCTTCCAACTCGTCGGGATCCATTTTCTGCAATCAAAGCGGACTGTCGGATTTCCTGGCGGGATGATTTCGTCGTTAGGACTACAAGCTGGACAGAAGTGTACATACGGACTCTTCAGCAGACATGTCTACCAGCTGTTTTGCCAGCAGCCTCTTCACAGCATTAGATGTTTAAGTATGAAGAGCAGACTTCCTTTATACATATATAGATATATATATACACACACACACATTTATATTTTTTTGCTGTTTGCTGCTACTTATCCAGAATTCATGATGGTCCAGATTTGGAGACATTCTTCTCCCAAATATGTCCCCTATCTTTTGCCCTCCCCAGTTCAAGCCTCGCCATCAGAAAAGTCCCCTTTGGAATAGTGTCCGAGAGGAACAATAATAAACTCCAGCAGTTTCCATCTTCCAGGAAGCAAGCCACTGGATAAGAGGTTTTGTAAGAGACTATTTTTCTATGAATATTTTATTTATATGGAGTCTGCCTGTGCTGTCCCATGGCCTGTGATTCTTCTTGAAAATGGTTCTCACTGGGGGGAAGGAGGGTGAGTCTGGGTGTGGGGGCCGGTCACCAGGGACCCTTACACAACTAGGCTTTGTAGTTTCGTCTGCCAGGGGAGCCATAGCGGCTCCCAGATGCCTGAGGCTGGGGTGTCATTTGTATTAACCAGGATGAAACCAGGCCTCCAGACTCAGCCTGTTAAGCTCAGGCCTTTAAGTGGAATCACTCCACGGTGACCTTGGGAGGTGGCCTCAGGCTACTGTGGTGGGGAGGTCACCATCATCATCTTTAGGCAAAGGACATCTCAGGGACCCAGACACTTCACTAGGACAGTCCAGCCACTGCCCATGTCCCTACAAGTGAGATGTAATTCTCCGAGAAGGGGAGAGAAGGCAGGAGGAGGGCCCTGAGCAGCCAGTGCTGACCCCAGGGAGAGGGGTGAGCACCTCCGTAGCAAACACAGCTGGGCTGGTGCCTCTGGACCTGGAAATCCCCTTCAGAAGGCTGTGGGTCTTCTCATGTGCATCCACTCACACACGTCAACACACGCAGTCCCACACGCGATTACACCTGGAAGGACGTCCCGAGTGCTGCTGTATCTGTATGTGTGTGTCTCCAGCTGCCTGGATGAATAGGTCACCTGAGTGGAGCTGTCTTTCTGCCTGAGCATCTGAGAGCCTCGTGGTGGTACTGGGGCATCTATACTGACAGGGGACCTGTTTTGATTGTGTGGAGCTGCCAGGAGGTGGCACCTTGGAACACTACCCACACACGCTGGTGCAACGAAGATACCTGTGAGATCACAGCCTTGTGGCCTGGTGTGCTGGAAAGTCTTCAGTGCCTGGGCCATGCCGGTTCCTTGTCTGGGTCACAACATGGCAAATAAATATGGCTAAACAATTAGTTTCTTCCTTGGGCGTGTGTGTGTGTGTGTGTGTGTGTGTGTGTGTGTGTGTGTGTGTGTGTGGTGTAGTGTATATATGCGTGCACAGATGCACATGCTGTACATGCAGAAACCACAAGAAATTGTTGAGGGTCTTTCCCTTTCACTTATTCGCGTGTTTTGTTTTTAAGACAGAGTCTCTCACTGAACCCAGAACTGCCATTTTTGGTCAGACTGCTGACCAGTGAGCCTGAGAAGTTCTCTAGTCTCCACTCCCCATAGGACTGGAGTTACGGGGGGTGTGTGTCATGTCCATTTGTTTACATGAATGCTGAGGAATTGAGTTCAGAGGGAATCAGGCCCTCGTGCTTGCATGTTGTATTACTGTTGGGACAAAGTACCCAGCCAAAAACAGCAAGTTTCTATTTTCCAGTCTTGGCTTACAGTCTTGAGGGGAAGCTTCCCGATGGCAGAGGAACGCAAGGCATGGACAGAGGCTAGCCATCACCTCTGCCACAGCAGATGGTGAATGAGGGCATCTGCTGAGGATAACACCAGAGTGAGCTTCCAGCCTACCACCTTCACACTGCAGGCATCCAACACTTGGACCTGCCTTCGCTCTGGATCCCCAGCTTAGCTGTGCTTTTGGCCTCAGTTTCCCTATATGTGAAATCTGGATAACAACACCCACCTCAGGTCTGTTGTCACCGTGTGGAACTTTGGGCTATAAAACCAGGGGTGATGGCCTCTGTCCTGAGCACAGTGATTACTCTCCATCCCACAATGAGAGAGGCCATTGTCCCTTAAGGCAATGATGTCTGTGCTGAGCAAACCTATTCCTTCTCCCTTCTGTTTTATTCTTAACGTAATTTTTCAACGAAACTAATGTTAAGAAGATCAGAACCTTCAGAGGCTGAATCCTCCCATCAGCGGGCCTGCTGCTGAAAGCATAGATGGCCAGGATCTGGTGGAAATACAACTTAGGTGGGTCAGCTGCCAACATAGATGGTTTCTGCCATGTGTGAATGTGCACATGTAGAATAAAGAATCCACGCATGATTTTCTCAGTGCTAGAGACTGAAACAGGGCCTTTTACATGCTAGGCAAGTGTTCTTTATCAAGAAAGGCCTAACGTCAGGGTTTCTGAGTACAACTTCCCACTTTGGGCATGTTGACAAACACCATGGAGGTGTGAAGCGAAACATGACTGCAAACTGAATTTGGCCTCTGTGCCATCAGCTTGGGCCTAACTTGTACCAAATCTCTTGTTTCAGAGAAAACTGAAGCCCAGAGAGGGGCAGGGCTCTGTTGCAAGCCACACAGCATGCCCTGCTCAGGAAAGGTCTCGCCCAGGTTGCGTGCGTCCTGGCCGTAGGCTTTCATCACCACGCTGCACTAATTGAGGGAACAAAACTCATTTCTGGAGAAGAGGAGGTTTAACGGGATGAATTTCCCCCTACACATACACAGAAGCCTTGAGTTTAAAACTAGCTCAAGGCTCCAGAGCAAGAAGTGGGCTTTCCCAGGAGTCCTGGCAGAACAAGCTGGTGCCCTCTGCACCCTGCAGAGTGGCTCTTTATGTGGGCACCTGGGTGAGTGTCACATGAAGGAAGTGGGGTGAAGGGAGGGGAGGAAAGAGGAACAAGGAGATGGAGAAGTGGGGTCATGGATGGAAGGATAGACGAGAGGTGTGTGGAGAGGAAAGGGAGAAAGGATGGGCCGATGCCAAGGGAACCCCAGCAGGACCTGGCTCAGGAGGGTTCTGGGCGAAGCTTTGCCCTATGAAGCAGAGTTGCCCTGCGTGCCTACTGCCAAACCCCAGCTTCATGTCCTGGCTTCCACTTCACAGGGGACAGAGGGAGGGAGGGAGGGAGGGAGGGAGGGAGGAAGGGAGGGAGGGAGGAAGGGACAAGGGCTAAGGCCTCGATGGCTCCACGTCAACACCTGAGCCTAAGCTTTCTGTCCCCTCCAACAGAGGCTTAAGGAAGATGGAGAGAAAGGACCCCACCGCCCTCCCGAGACAAACACAGTTAGAGCGTCTCTTCTCCATCGGGCACATCTAACTGGGCAGTGAGCTTTGGCACTCCCTCCAAAGGCATTCCATGGATGCCACCCCCCGCCACACACACACCTGGATGAGCACCCCAGCCAACTCCCAGGTTGCTCTGCTTCCGCAAATGCAAAGCAAGCCAGCCTCGAGCTCTGGCCAGACCAGTCTGCGCCATGCCCACCACCACCCACTGGTCGCTATGAGAACTCCTTCCACCCTCTGACACACCCAGTAGCCTCGTGCACAGCAGGGGAAATGCCATTCACGAGTTAAGTGCGTGCCAGACAAGCGCTTGAGATGTCTCTGCTTCCCCGGCCAGGCTGCAGCCGGCCCAAAGCTGCTGTGGCCCATGTCCCGTGCACCGTGCATATTCTGTGCCTTGCCTGTGTCCTCCGCCCAAGCACGTGCCTTCTGTTCCCCACCTGGCCAACGATGGTCCTCAGAGGATCCGCTCCACGCTGCTTCGGGAGTCGAAGCTTGAGGCTCCCACACAAAGCCCTGGCCTCTGTCTCTTCCCAGGACAAAGAGACAGAGCAGGCTTCCTCGCGAGGCTCTACCGCCAGCTGGAAGGCGGAGAGATGGCGGGAGTCACCCGAATGACACGTCATTGAGGCACAGACCCAGCACCTAAATCCTAGACTCCATGACCTGGGCTTTCTTCCTACTTGGGGATCAGTCAGCTGTTTCCGAGTAAGAAATCACCCCAACACTCACTGTTTTTGAACAGTAAGGACAGTGGCATGTTCCTTCACAGCGGGGCCCATGCTGAGCAAAGCATGGCCTCTGTCACCGCATCACAGGGTGCAGGGACACAGCCTCCGTGGTATAGCCCACTGCGCGTGGAAACCACATGCTAGAGCCTGTTCTAGACCACGGGCACCTGTAACATAATGGTGTCGAAACACAGAAAAGGTACAATGAGTTGGCACCTGCCTGTAATTCTAGCACTCAGGAGGCTGAGGAAGGAAGGCTAAGAGGTTCAAGGCCAAGCTACAGCCTGGACTACGTTTGAGGACAGCCTCGACTATACAAGAAGAGCCTATCTCGAAATTTTAAAAAATGGGGACTGGAAAGATGGCTCGGTCACTCAAGCCCTCGCTTGCAAAACCTGCTGGCCCAGGTTTGTTGATTCCTCAGGGCCCACGTCAGGCTAGATGCACAAAGGGGTACATGTGTCTGGGGTTCATTTGTAGTGGCAGGAAGTCTTGGCCCAGCCATACAATCTCTCTCTAGCACATAAACAAAATGCAATAATTTTTTAATTAAAGAGAAAAAGCATTAAAACAAGAGGCAATAGTTGTTTTGAGCTGTTATAATTTTATGGAAGCATCACGGGGCATACAGTATCCTGATACGGAAAGTGACCATAGGCTGTCATTCCGGAGTCAAGGGCGTAATGGGCAGCTCCAGGCGGGCCAGCTTCCCTTATGCACCGACTTCCGCTGTGAGCCATGTCTGCACCCTGCTGATCGAGACGGAGTTCTTGCTATAAACTGATTTGGAAGAGTTTCCTCTGAGACAGTTGGGCCTCTCTTCCACGTGGCTTCGCCCTCCAGCACACTAGCTGCTTCCCAAGGAGCCCACTATGGAAACAAACGCCCCTGGCTCCTCAAGGGCCCAGGCTCAGAACAGGTGCTCTAGCCCTCCCATCTCCCACTGCAGCTGGGCAAGTCCCACAGCCCAAAGTCAAGGCACGGAGGCAGATGCACGGGGGATAGGCAGGGGAGCCATTCCTACTTGACCCCAGGCCTGGTGTGAAGATGATGTCATAGGAGAGTGTCTTGTCACGGACCACATGGCAGGGATGCAGCTACACTCCAGATCTCAGCCACTCACCCTCCTGCTTCAGGCCCGGGTCTTGTCCCCTCCACCACAGCCGTCAGCAATTGCCTTTGACTGTATCTCAAGCTCTGCCCAAACCTGACCTTCTCTCTCGCTGCAGACCCAGCAGCCATTCGAGGGTCTGAGGCTACCTTACTTCCCAGGCCTTTTAGAACAGAGCTGACGGCTCAACTCCTGTCCCTCTATGCCTCCCACTATGGCCCTTTAACATGGCCACAGGACACAGGCAATAGGACTGTGAAAGACACGGCCTTGAGTCCCTGAATGGTCACCTGGAAGACAGCCACCTGCTGACCAGCTGCAGCCACAGGGAAGAAGCCTATGTCTTCCATGGGGTCAGGAAGGCTCACTAGGCTCCAGCCACCACGGCCTATCTTCTTTTTCCATTCACAAGCCCACTTCCATCTGCCCTGGACCTCTGGAGTGGTTGGGGTTCCCCGTAAACAGGACTCAAACGCCAGCGTTTCAGGGTCCGTGTCCAGCTTCCTGACCTTCCTTCATCTGTCATTTTTTCTCTCTTTGTAGAAGTCACCGCCTGCCTCTCATTCACTAGAAAATGTGCGGCACAGTTATTAAAAGCATGGAGCAGGGTGTGGCGATGCAAACCTATGATCCCAGCCCTTGAGAGGTGGAGGCAGGAGCTCAAGGCGGTAGTCCTTAGCTCCACAGTGGGTTTAAGGCAAACCTGGGCTGCAGGAACTGCTCTCAAGACCCCCCAGAAGAGTCAAGAAGTGAAAAGCGTGGCTATGAAGCCACTTGCCGTGTGCTCGAGGACACTTCTGGAACCTCTCTGTGCCTGAACCAGCGGCAGCAACAGGACTGTGGATCCAGTGAGCCATTGTGAGGGCAGAGGGTGGGATCTGCAGTTAATCTGCAGTTAATGATAATGAGCATTTGTTGATAAGGAATAAAGTGTGGCTCCTTGGCCCCTGCCTAGTGGGGCCTGGAAGGCTCAAGGCGGGCATCAGGGGCCGGGGCCTGGAAGACTAGAAGGCCTGCCCATCCTGAGGGCTGCGGCCTGCTCCGGGGCTCGCTGGGGCCCCAGAGGCACATCTGCTCCACTGGTGGGGCTACTGGTAGCCACAGCAACGCTCTTGGCCTCAGAAGAATGTGCTGCAGACCAAAACGCAGCCGCCACCCACCCCCATGTTAGCCCGAGATGGCAAGGGGGCACGCTGTCACACGTACGCACGCATGTACGCTGAGCCACAGTCACCCAGATAGAGACCTAGAGGACACCCCAGCCCAAGACACTTGAGAGGGAAGTGGGAAACACAGCAGCAACAGTCCGGGCCCAGGCAGACACCAGAGTGGCCAACACAGGGCTAGACAGGCACCAGCCATGTTGGCTCACACCATCATCCTCAGGATACACAAGCACCAGCCAGGATGGCTCACACCCATGACCCCAGCCCTCAGGAGGCAGAGGATGGGGAGTTGGAGAGGTCGACCTGGGTTACACAGTGTAACATATCGTTAAAGGGGAGGAATGGGGTCATCTTCACTTTGATATCTGCGCAGATGAAGGATGCTGACGGGGCCAGTGGAGCCTGAGCAAGACTCCCCTGAGAGCCACAGCTTGGCCTCACTCTTCATGCTTGCTCCCTGGCCCTCGGTATTCATACACCCATGTGTGCTGGTTCATCCAGGGTCCTGGGGACGTGAGAGTCCTCAGTAGGCTGCATTCAGAAAACAGACCCTTGGTATGAAGAGACGCCGCTTGAGGCCCGAGTGCTCAGGGGCTCTCTTGGCTCCTGCCTCTTCAAGTAACGTGCTCCCCGAAACCCTGCTCCCAGCCCATAACTCTGGGCTGTGCTCAGAGATCTTCCCTCCCTGAGGTGGAAAGCTGCTATGTGAATCAGCTCCCCATTACCGCCACAGAGCACCCTAGAAAATGGCCCCCTCCCTCACAAGGAGGAAAGCGCTCTTCTGGTGGATTCAGTCTAATCCCTGGCCTCCTTGCTTTGGCCTGTGGCGAGGCACTGAGTCACGTGGGAGGACAAAACTGCTCACGGTACCGGGTCGCCATTAAAATGAAAGACCTCAACTCCCCTCGGAGCACTCAGAGTGGCCAGAGGGTCCACGTGCCCCAACCCCGCTGCCCTCACTCACTTGCTTCAACCCCTTGGGTTCCTGGCTGGGCTTGACTTGCTCCAGGCAGGTCCCCTTTCAGCAGTCACTGCCTGAAATGCCAACGTGTCCCCCTGGCACCACCTCAACCCCTGCCCCATTCTATCTGTCTTCCTGAGCCTCACTAAGCTGGTCATCAAGTTGCACACGTGTTTTGTCGACTGGCTTTTAGGGACGACGAAGATGAGAGGGATGGTTCATATCAACTTGACAGGACCTGAAATTGCCTAGGACATGCCTGGACATGTCTGTGAGGGGTTATGGTGGCTAGGTTAACCGTGGGCAGCACCAGTCCATGGCCGAGGGTCCTAGACATGAAGGAGAGGTCTGACTGAGTAGCATTTTTCGCCGCTCTCTGCTTCCTCACTGTGAACTGAATGTGACCAGCCGCTTCGCGCTCCTGCTTCCATGTCTGCGCCCACTGTGATGGACTGTGACCCAGACTAGGTGCAGAAATAACTTTTTCTGCCTTAAACTGATTTTTCCCAGGTAATTTGGTCCAGCAATAAGACATCAAGCCCTGTGGTGGGAGCCCAGAGCATCCATGAAAGAACTCTGGTGCTGGCCACCTCGGGTCCACCCTCCACTGGCTTCCACGAGCGTCCACCCTGACATTCTTCCCAGAGCCACCCTGGCTGTTCATGAGCCACAGTGGTCTTATCAGGAAGCGAGATGAGGCAGTGGAGGCAGAGGGGCCGAGAGCACACATGCTTGCATCATTCCCCATGGGCCCAGCACACTTTCCTCCGGCAGCTAGATGGCTCCCAAGGGAACAGTGGTGGGAGTGGCACCCTTTCACACCCACATCCAGACAGGAAAAGGCAAATGTGCCTTTCCCTCCTTGTCCAACAGCCACAGGGGACCCAGGGCCTGCCTGGCCCTCTCCCTGCGTTCCCTTCCAGACCGATGGTAGTGGTGGAAGGCCACAGAGAGGACAGGGTTAGCTACTGAGCAGCTGGGGTGCTCAGCTAGACCAGGACACGGGTGGCCATCTCAGTAGCTGAACACAGTGCAGGCAGGGACCGACTGACCCAGCCCTCTCTCCCTGCCCTCTTAGTTGGGGACAGGGAGGCATCTTTTACACTTTCTGATGGAAGAAGCTTCCTGGCTTAAAAAATCCACATAAGTGGGTTGAGGAGATGTCTCAGAGGTTAAGAGCACTTGCGGCTTAAGCACGAGAGCTTCTTTCTCAGGTGGGTTGGAGACTAAGAACTCACACCAAAAGATCGGCGTGGCCATGCGCTTCCAGAATCCGAGTCTGTGGAGGACAGATCGGATCACCCCTGGGCCCGTTGACAGCTCAGAGGTTGAAGGAGAGCCCTCGTTCATCTCAAGGCTACATGCCTACGAGCTCACAAGGACACCGACATCCTCCTCCGGCCTCCTCGCGCGCGCACACGGGCTACACAGAGTGCCTAAAGTAAAAGGTTGAGACGCACACATTCCCTCTGATATTCCCGCGCTCCTAGGTGGCTTTGGTGGCCCCAGGGCATGACCACTCCCGGAGCTGTTTTCTGCACAGCACACCAAGCACGCCATCCCTGAGCATCGTCCTTCTGCAGGAGCATGAAGCTTGACAAGAAGTCTGCCCCTTTGGAGGACTCCCCCAAGGACTGTCAGGAATGTCAGCCCTGGGCAGGTGACAGAGCTGCAGAGCCTCTGCCGGAGGTGTGGATGCTCCATAGCAGGGCTCTGTGGAGGGGCTCCTCCAGCCAGGTCTGGGTTGCCCGGAGTAGCCTTTCATTTGTCTCCACTAGCAGATCTTGTTTTTATGCAAACCTTTTGGGGTTCCTTCGCAGCTAGGAGGGAGCCAAATATTCAGCTAGCAGATGCTCCGCTCTGTCCTTCTGGGACTGCTCTGCAGTGCACAGGAGAAATGCACAGCTTTTTATTTTATTTTATTTTTATTGTCCATAATGAGTTACATTATTTAGTGTGCAAACAATAAGTTGTTATCCCCCATTCCCTGATGCCCCCCTCCACCATCCCCAATCAGCTGGATATCCTCCTCCGTGGCCATCTGGATCAGTCCTTGTGGCAGGGGACCATGGAGAGCCTAGTACTCAGCCCGGTTCTCCTGGCCCAAGAGTGTTGTTACTGAGGGGTGCCATGCCTCTGGAGAGTCTCCCCCACCACGGCTTTCACAATCTTTCTGCCCCCTCTTCCGCTCAGTTCCCTGAGTCGTGGTGGATGAGTATTAAGGCTGCTTTAATGTTGTGAGTTTAGGGGTCTTTGTGTCGAAAATCGTTGGTTTCTGTCTCACTGGCTTATCCTGTGTTGATTGAATGGCTGTGGCTATGGGTCCCTTGTTCATCCTGTCATTCTCTGCAGGGTTCCATATGGACCCTCCACCTGCCTGCCTCCAGAAGTTTGGAGACAGGGGTGTTAATTTATGCAAGCCAGTGGGAGGGGCGAGGGGAGAGACCGAAGGAGGGAAGAAGGCTGAAGCTGGGACCAACCGCAGGGACACAGCAGCTCAGGAAGGCTGGGAGGTGAGTGAGAGAGAGCCTGGTGCTGGAGGGCTCAGGAAAATGCACCCACAGGTGGGGCAGGGGCAGGGAGGGAATTCTCACCAGGAGATGTGATGAGGTGAGGAATTAAGGATCTGATTACAAACTCCTGAAGCTCAGCTGAGATGCTATCATCAGTGCTGGCTTCAAGCTTTTCTTCTAAGTTCAGAGCCTCTCACAGCTCAGGCAAGATGTCAGGGCCGGAGGCTTCAGGGTCAGGCTTGGAGGGCCAAGTGTAACTTTTGCTCACTTACAGAACCTGGGTTGCAGCCTGCACATTCCAAAGCCCACTTCTGGAGCTGGCACAATGGGCTCAATGTCTGTGATTTGGGATCCTGGAAGGACAAGAGGTGCTGGCTTTGGTGGCTCTGCTCTTGGCTGTGGCGTTGGGGAGTCCGAGAGTGGATTCTGGGGTTGGGATATTGTTCTAGGATGCTTCCCCGGGTCAGGACCTGGGATCGGAGGTATCCGGGGATCCGGGGCTCAAGGCCACGGGTGGCCAGCCCTCCCCAGCAGGCAGGGGCTAGAATGCACAGCAAACAGCCAGGGCAGGAAGCTCCCGGGCCGCAGGAAAGCAAACACAAGATGCTTCCTCCTGCCGCTTGCTGCCTCCACCAACCTTTCCCATGGCTGGTCCTTAGGGGTCCTCCTTGGGTGCCCAGCCTTTGTTTGGACAGCTTGACGGGAGAGCAGGGACAGAGAGTGGAGAGGCAGAGGCAGACTCAGCCGCCTGAGCCCCGGCTTCTTGTCAGGGCACAGCTGGTTAGACAGCCTTCATGGTCGGTGCCCCCCCTCAGGCCACAGGCTTTGCTGTCGTGGGGAGGACTGTGTGTGGCCTCAGGACCATGGAAAGAAAATAGCAATCATAACCAGTGTTGGTAAAATGCTCCCCGGAGTCCTGCTGCCACCGTTCTTTGTGCCATCTGCAGACTGTCTCAGTCAGTCCTCACAGCACCCTGTCATTACCTTAACTTCGCAAAGAAACTGATGCCGGATAGTTGTTTTATGGGCTAGACGGGCTGGCATCAGGTACCACAAAATCAGAAGGCAGGTATTGCCTTTCTGGAGAGCATTGCTGTGGACTTCGGAGAGCGCTTCCAGGAGATGCACCTTCCATAGTTCTCTGGAGGCCCTGTGCGTCGATCCCAGTCTGTGGATGACAGTGGTGGTGTTTGCTTTCAGTGCTGGAGGCAGAAACATGCTAGGCTACCCTTCTCCCACCAAACTGCACTCTCAGTTCCATAATCCCTCATTTTTAGTGAAACTGAAACAGAGGCACAGATAAATGAGCTCATCTGGTAAGTAAAGGAAATCTCTACCCAGGCCCAAACTGCTTTGGCCTCCACTCGTGTACGAGTTTCCTCTTGCTGCTAAAACAGTGACAAACTCGGTAGCTTAAGACAATATGCGCCTGCTCGCTGGCAGGCCTGGAGGGCGAAAGTCTGAAGTTGGGCTCTCTAGGCTGAAGTCTTGGTGAGGGAAGGGCTGCTCCATCTGAGACTCTGAGAGGAGAATCCACTCCCAAGAGGCTCTCTGCACCTCTCGGCACAGCCCTCCTCCAGCCTCAGAGCGCAGCATTCCAACCTCAGACTCTGACTCCTAAATGAAGACTCTTGTGATGACATCAGGGCCCATGCATAACCCAGAACAATCTCTGTCTTACATACGTTTTGTTTACATACATAATTTATTTATATACATACATGATTTATATACATACATGAAACCTGGAACCACAAATGAGAAAAATCGTATGACGGACGTTTGTCTTTCTGAGGCTGACTTAATTCACTTACTATGATAATCTCCAGTTTCATCCATTTTCCTGTAAGTAGCGTGACTTCATTCTTCTCCATTGATGAAAAATTCCATTGTACAGAGAAACTACATTTTCTTTTCACTTCCTCTGTTGCTGGCCATCTAGGTTGGTTCCATAACCTAACTGCCGCGAATCGTGCTGAAATAAACTTGAAGTGCAAGTGTCTCTGATATGTCCTTTAATTCCTCAGTCGTGACTGGAGCTGGGACATATGGAAGGTTACTTTTCAGTTGTTTGGGAATCCTCCGTACTGCCTTCTACAGTGGCTAGACTAGCTTAGATTCCCACAAGCGGCGGCTTGGGGCTCCCCTTTGTCCACACCTTCGCCAGCATTTGTTGGGAGTGGTTTTAGGAACGATTGCCACCGTCTTTATCCACATATCCAAATTCCCCTTCAGTGTGGTCACAGGTTTCAGGACGTGGACATTCTAGGTGACCATTAATCTGCCCATCCAATCACTGGATGCACACACATCTTAGGCCCACAGAAACCCCTAGTGGGAGAAACAGAGGCACAGAAGGGTAGATCATCCGCTAAAAACCTCAAACCTGTTCTGGCCCTGCGAAGACGGAGAGACAGAAGCCTCCCTGGCCCTGCAGAGGCCTGGACACTTGGCTGCCTCTCTCTGAGATCTAGCTCGCCCCAGGTGGGATTGCTGTGTTATTGTCATGTCTGTCCGCGTGCTTCTGAGGAGAAGCCTGCCAGCCTCCAGCACTGACCCATGGCCGTGCATAATCGATGTGCACATGCAAACAGCGAGTGAAGGAAGCAATGGGCTAGGTGACTGTCAGGGGCTGGGCATGCTCTAGGTGCTCGGCAGGTATGTGCTGATCCCCCACAAGGCTTTCAAAAACTTTCTCTGGGGCTGGAGAGATGGCTTAGCAGTGCCTAAGACCCTGGGTTCAATTCCCCAGGACCCACATAAGCCAGACCCACAAGGTGGTGGCCCTGGTGCTCGCTCGCGCTCTCTCTCTCTCTCTCTCTTTCTCTCTCTCTCTCTCTCTCTGTATCTCTCTGCTTGAAAATGAATAAATAAAATATTTTAAAAAAGATGTCTCACTTAGTGCTCCAATGTCACTTCTTTTAAAAAAAAACTTTCTCTGGTGAGGAAAACGCCTCATAGCTGCTCTGCCACTATGGCCTGGGTGTGGTCCCATGTTTGTGTGTTGGAAGCCTGGTCCTGAGTGTGTGGTGCTGGGAGGGGCGGGGCTGTGGGGGTGGTTAGCTCACTGGAGGCATTGCCCTTTTAAGAGATTAAGGCAGGACTCGAGTTAGTTCAGGTCCCCAGGTGGTTATTGTGCAGAGACATGCCCAACCCTGAATCCCTGCGTCTTCCTCTGTCACTGCCCCCAAGGAGCCATTTCCTATGAGGCTGAACTGATGGAAACACCTGTTCCTGAACTTTCGGCCTTCGAAGTTATGAGCCAATCAGCCTCTTTCTTTTCTCTTGGGAGGTGGGGAATAGGATTTCATACATCCTAGGCTGGTCTCAAGCCTCAAACTCACTACATAGTCAAGGAACTTCTTTTTAAAAATATTTTTATTTATTTTCAAGAGAAATAGAGATGAGAGAGGGGGAGGATGGGCACACTGGGCCTCTTGCTGCTGCCAATGGTGCATGTGCCACTTTGTGCATCTTGATTGATATGGGCACTCAGGAGTTGAACCTAGGCTGGCAGGCTTTATAAGCAAGTGCCTTTAACCTCTAAGCCATCTCCTCAGCCTGGATAACCTTGAACTTCTGATCCTCCCTGCCTGCGGCGAGCTCCTCCACCAGCGAGGAAGAACAACCACCACTCGAGGATTCTTCTCAAATCACACTTTATTGGAGAGCCTTTTGATTGAAGGGAGAGCAGGAAGCGAGGGGCCCTGAGCACTAGGAGTCAGTTGCTTATATAGGGAGCAGGGACACGGGTCGCCCCATGACTGGCTGACGCCAGCTCGCCATCACCAGGCGCCACGGGATTGGCTAGGGACCAATACATAATCCGCGCATGCGCAAAGCCAGAGGCGCGTCTCTCACCAAAGCATTGCCTAATATGGAGTTGTTTACCACTTAGCTGCAAGGAAGTGGGCGCCATCTTGTAATGGCGATCGTCCTGGCTCCCTGCACCTGCCTCTACCTTCTGAGTGCTGGGATTAGAGAAGTGTGTCACCATGCTCAGTTTAAGCTTCTTTTCGAATGAACCCCCAGTCTCAGGTGATGTGTTACAGCAACACAAAACAGACTAACAGGGTAGCCATTGGCCACATGTGGCTGCTGAGGGCTTGAGTTGCTGTGAAACTGAGGGAGTTTCTTCTGTGTTTTTGTTTTGTTTTAAACAAAACCAGCACAGGTGGCTGTTAGTACTGTGGGGGCACCTGCAGCTCCACCGTCTGCCCAGGACCTCAGCTCTTCTAGGTGTGGACATTGCAGGTCCCAGCTCAGGTCGGACCCCTAGATGCTGCCTTCAATGGGACCTCACGAGCCTCCCCTGCCTTCAGAGAGGTGTCGCCATGAGTACCCCTGTCTCAGCGTTGGGAGCTGTGCTCAGCCCATTTCTCCATCCGTGCTCCACTCCAGCTGTCAGGCCAGTGCTCACAGAGCCTGCTGTGTGCTCTGTGCCTTGGCCGGGAGGCAGGTGACATCATCCCCATCTTGTAGATGAGGAAGAGTCATCGGGGACAGTACTTCCCTCGCCCAAACCCAACACTCCTGGGTGCTACTGCAGAGAACCTTCTAGAACAAAGCAGCCTAGCCTCTTGGGCAGAAGGAAAAATCAGGGTTACCTAATGGCATGACCCCTACCCCGGCCAACTCCTGCTCCAGCATTGTGCCCACTGACAGTGGGCCATGGCCCGAGGGGCCGCCCATGGCAGCGGCTAGGAGGCCTTTGTAGTGCCCATTCCAGCTTCATCCAGGACTGGGGACAAAGAGCTTTCCAGGTTGTAATTCAGGCCACGGAGAGGAAGAATGGTCAGGTGTGTGGAGAGGCAGGTTCACACGGAGAAAGAGGGCGAGCCAAACAGGCCTGCACTCCCAGGGCGGCAGACGGGCCCTGGCAGCCAGTGAAGGCCCCGTTTGTGCGCTGGCAGCGGGGAGGGCAGGCCTTTTAAGGGGCGAGATCGTGTGGCCCGATAGCATGCCGGGCCTGTCCCTGGGGGAGCTGGGCCCCTGTGAGGACTGTCGACCATTGTTTGCTGAGTCGCTGTGTGAAGGAGAACAGGACACTGGCAGTCACTGATACCTGTGCGATCTGGCCACCAGGACTCCAGTTACAGGATGGATGGGCCAGGGGCACGCCGGCTCGGCTCGGCTCTGGGAAGCTTAGGGACCTGTCCCCCACCTGGAGACCCTGGCGTGCCCACGGAAGGCGACAGAGACTGACGGGTGAGCAGTGTGAGGCCTCAGGGCGGAGGCAAAGTGTGAAGACTGCATGCCACAGTGCAAGGCCCTCAAGTGCAAGGCCACACGCACCCGGGGCTTCTTGGCTGCATCCAGCTGCCGGGAATGTGGGGGTGGAGCTCCGAAAGAGTGGAGTGTGGTATTGGAGACTCGTGCTTATAGTGGTGTGGATCCAGGGGTACCTGCTGCCCAGCGGCGAGGGGCGTCACAAGCACTAGATAATGGCAGGGGGCTGAGAACTGGTCAAGCGCTGAGCACCGCTGCTGACGTTAGAGGGCTTGGTCCTCACAGCGGCCCCCTGTGATAGGAATCATGAGGCACAGAGAGACCAAATCAAGGTCAAGGTCACACAGCTGCGATGGACCAGGATCTGGCAAAGGTGGGATCAGAACCCAGAACATCTGGCTCCAGAATCCATGCTTCTAACCCTGCCCTTCCCTGCCCTCTACCTCCGGGTTAATAACTACTGGTGCTTGTGATAAGACAGCCACAGTGCTAAGTGAATTCTCTCAACCTGTGCAAGGCCTTCTCAGGTGCTGACTATTATCTTCTCCACCTCATAGACCCAGCGCTCAGGTGGCATCAGCAGAGCGGGTGGAAATGGAAGAGCTGGGTACAGAGGCTGCCCATCAGGGACTGGCAGGGCGGCACAGGATATGGGGCGTCCACGTCTGGCCACAGAGGTGCAGGAGGAGGGCCCCATGCAGCACCAGCTCAAATCTAGCCTTCCGAGGAGGCAGAGCCGGCAGACTTGGGTCCAGCCGCCAGGGCCAATCCCCAGGCACAGAGCAGGTGGGCACGGGCCAAAGTTGGAGAGCCACCATGGCTGCTGCATGGCAGCCCACCCACCTGCTTGGACCCCGTGAGCCAGGTCCGCATGACCCGACCCTCCGTCATCCTTGCTGACCTCAGCACTGACTAAGCACGTCTCCATCCCTGGAGACCGCAGCCCATGCTTGGTGCTTTGCGGGCTCAGAGAGAACCAGGCTGAGAGGATGCACGCATGGCAAACCTGTGACCTCCAGTAGGCATCTGCAGGGGGACCCGGCATGGAACTGACCCTGACTCGAAACCTAGGGACGATATAGCTGTGCTTGTCATGACACTGGACCTGGTTGCAGTGACTTCAGTGGCCTGTCATCTTGTGAGCAGACAGATAGGAGCCCCTTCTGTCTGTCATAGATGCAACTTCACTATTTGTGACACACCATCAACTGTGACCTGAACGTATTAAATGCAAAATCCCAGGAAAAGCAATTAGTATACTTTAAACTGTCCACTGGTCTAAATAAAATAAGAATATAATAAAAATTAAATTAAAAGATAAAATAATAAAATCCCATACCATCCCACTCTATCCTACCTGGTTATGTGAACTTATTAAACAAACCCCACTGTAGGTGTGTGTGCTTGGAAAAATAGTATGGGTTCATGTGACTCTCAGCTTTGGGCATGTTGTGGGTTTGAGAAATGTCCATCCATCAGCAATAAGGGGGCTGAGGACCTGTCCTGAGGCCCCCCAACACACACACACACACACACACACACGTACTTTATCCCCAGATTTTGACTATTGTGTGCTCTGCGAGCCCATGGATTATTAGAATGCGTTGAGGTCAGTGTGGTGGTGTCAGGCCCTGGGATAAAGATGAGAAGACAGCTCAGAGCCACTGTCCCTGAGAAGCCAGTGGTCCCAGTCAACGACCTCACCATCAAGTGATGCTGAGCACAGGCCCTCAATATAGAGAGGAAGCCAGGACTCATAGGAACCACTGCAGACCAGATGTGGTGGCAGGGCCTTGCCCGGGCTTGGGCATGTGGTAGGTAGACTACCATGGGGCTGTGGGACTGAGCAGGAAGGTCACAGCTCCTCAGTGGGGGACGGAGAGGGCTGAGAGGCTCTGTTAGAGGTGTAAGAGCTCAGGGATGCAGGGGACAGAACAGCCACTGCCGGGTGCCATCACCGCCCTAAGTCAAAGTGACAGGGGATGAAGGGGTCAGAGGCCTTAGCAGGAGCTGGAATCATGGGAGATACGGGCCTTTCCATGCTAACTCCATCTAGGCAAAAGCAGCACATCTGGAATCCTGGATGCCTGCTCGGTCACTGACGATCACCACCAACCAGTGCTGCCAGGAACTAGGAAGTGAGGAGATGCTGGAGGGAGGAAGGGAGGGAGGGAGGGAGGGAAGGAGGGAAGGAGGGAGGGAGGGAGGGCCAGTTGAGAGAGGATGGGGAATGGGGAGCTGGCTCAGGGGTGAAAGGCTGTTAGCCTGGGTGCCATTCCTCAGCACCCACCTAAATCTGTCTGTGAAGTGTCACAAGCATCTATGACACCAGCAGGCCTATGACAAAGGGAGACGGAGTCAGGAGAATCTGAAGCTCACAGACCGGCTAGTCAGGCTTTCTTTGCAGTCTGGCCCATTTGTCTGAGTGGCAAGAGACCTGTGTCAAAGAAGGTGGAGCACAGACACCTTGAAGTTGTCCTCTGACCTCCGCACATGCACTGTGCATGCTCACCCAGACACACAAATAAATAACTTTTTTTAAACATGAGGGATCGAGGATGGAGGGAACGAATAAATTAATAAATGGATGGATGAAGTGATTACGGAGAGAAGATGATGGAATGAATGAGGAAATGGTCTAGGGAGCAGGGAATAAATGAATGAGGATGTTGGAGGGAAATGAGGAATGAATGAATCAGTGAGGGGCTGAGTGAGAGAGGGAATGAACGAGAGGATGATGGAGAGAAGGGAAGAACAAACGAAAGGATAATGGCGGCAGGGAGGGAAGGAGGGAAGGGGAACGAGCAGATAAACGGATAAAGGAAGGAGAAAGGTGAGGGAGGGAATGAGCTGGTGCAGTGTGAACAGAGGAGAGGAGACAGGAGGGCGAGGAAGGCGAGAGGACTTAAAGATCCAGGCCTTTGAAGATCCAGCTGCACCCTACTGCCGCTGAAGATGCTAGGCCTGCTGTTACCATAGTAACAGGAGAGCAGCCACAGAGCAATTTGCAATCTGTGGCGGGTGGGGAGCATTCTGAGCAGAAAGGGTCCTGTGGGTCCCAGATGAGCTCCTACGAAAGCGCCCAGTTTCCACACCCACCTGAACACGAAGCCCCTCCTCACTGGTCAGCCAGCCCACCCCAGAGGTCTCTTCCTGGAGACAGTTTCTCTCTCGCCAGGCTCGAGCTGTCTCTGTTCTGCCCTCTGGGCCTGCCGCCCCCACCTCCTGCTTCAGGGAAGCCTTGGAGGCTCCTTCTGGCACCACATTCTCCAGAGGGAGGAGGATATTCACTCCTCAGCCCCATAGTGGGGACTACAGACTCCTCTCAGTGCTGGGGGCTCCTCTCAACCAGCCCCAGGGACAAGATCCAGGGAAAAGCTGAGCCTTATACAGCATAAAAGTCACAGGCTTGGGCTGGAGAGATGGCTCAGTGGTTAAGGCACTTGCCTCCAGTGCCTAAGGCCCTGGGTTCAATTCCTCAGGACCCACATAAGCCAGAACCATAAGGTGGTGGCCCAGGTGCTCTCTCAGTCTCTCTCTCTCTCTCTCTCTCTCTCTCTCTCTCTCTCTCTCTCTCTCTCTGCTTGAAAATGAATAAATAAAATATTTTAAAAGTCACAGGCTTAACAGGCACAGACCTGGATTAATGAGATCTGAGTCCAGGTTGGACCAACCATGGGCTTTCTGCCCTGCTCCCTCCACTGCCCTGCCCACTGAGCCTCTCATGGCATCTCAGAGAGAAAATGGAACTCCCGAGAAGTCACCAGTCAAAGCCACATATTGCAAAAAGCCAGAAAGTAGCCAAGCCAACTTCCTGAAGCAGACAGACTTGATCTGCGACCAGAAACAGACTGGGGATCCCACGGTGGAGCCAGGGCTCAGGCTATTCAGAGAGTCCCCAAGACCCTCTGACCTGGGGAAGAAGGGTCTCTCAGCCTCCAGAATTCACTTGTCATTTGACCTTAGACAAGCCCCCTTTGTCGTCTAGGCCTCATTCTCCAATTCTGGAAAGTGGAGCTTCCAAACCCAGCTGAAGGGGAAAGGGTGGGAGTTCCCAGAGGGAAGATGGACCTCTGACTTGTGGAACATGGTGGTCCACTGTCGTCTGGCCTAACTCTGGCCAATGGAAAGGAGCTGGGCGCTGGCAAAGACTCAGAGGCCGGGAGCCTCCTCTGTCAATGGGCAGGGAGGTGTGGGAGGGAGGCGGGATCCCAGCCAGTGACTGTGCCCTTTACCTCAGCCTGGGAACTGGCCTCCGAGTCTGGCAAGTGCGGACTCCCGGGCCCTCCGCCTTGCTTGCTGCGCAAGACATTCGCCTGCAGTGGTTCTGCAGGTGGGACCTGTAGAGCTGCCGATGGCACTGCCTCCTCGTGGAAACCCTGCCAGTCTGTGCTCCCCAGGGCAGAGCTGTCTTTTACTTGCATCTGAAAGAGCTCAGAGACCCCTGAAGAAAGGAGGTGGCCAGAGCCTCCAGCCAGACGACAGGGCCAGGGTGAGTTCCACTCTGCCGTGCCATCCTCATGTCTTTGAGTCTTCACTTCCACTGCTGCCAGATGGGCTTCCCCGGAAGGCCACCCAGGCCACCCTACCCACCGCTTTTCCCAGTGACCATGTCAGAAGCTGCTGAGGCCTGGGGAAAGGCCAGGGCTCCCGGAGGCCCTGCCAGACCATCTGCCCCTGGGAGCCACCTGCTAGGCCCAGACCTCACTGTCACCTGTTCAACACACAGCACCAGCACAGGAGGGAGAGGCAGTCCAGGCGGGGTAAGGCTTCTACTTAAGAGTCGCTATCCCGAGGGCAGCAACCAGGCAAGTGCTCTGGGGCCTGGAGGGAAAGAAACTCTGTTTGCAAATACTGAAACGGGCCCATCTGGAGCAGGTTGGGTGGCAAGTTGCACTGTTAAACTTCTTCGTGTCCATCTCTCCTGTGTTTTAGGGCAGCCATCAGGAACGGGGACCCCTGGACAGCACTACTTGCCAAATCCATCCCACAATCACGGCCAGCTACTGGCCACCAGGGTCTGGACTTCCAGAGGTCTTCCAATGGTCTTATCTAAGCTGAAGCAAGTACAGCTCCCTCCCAGGGCTGCCACAGAGCAGGTAAGAGACAGCAGGGCCAAGGCAGCCTTCTCCTCTCGAGAGGTCACTGTTGTCGTTGCTCTTACAGTCACCCTAGTGACAGAGAGAGAAGCACCTGTTCTGAGGCCCAGGGCAAAGCAGCAGGAGTGAGTCCAGGCCTTGGTGTCAGGAGGCAAGGGAAGGAGCAGGCAGCAGGGAAGCCCTGTGAGCTGCTCAGGCCCAAACACCTCGCACAATGGGGTCACTTGGCCAAGCCAAGAAAGGCAGCTAGGGTGGGCTTGGCCCTGTCTGTTTAGCATAGGAGGCGGAGGCCTCCTTCCCTTCCTGAGTGGGCTTCAGGGACAACTTAGAATGTCCCAATTGTTACACAATACATGATGAAGGGCCTTGTCACATTTTTGTCCTCGTTACTGGGGTCCCCATTCATGGCCACTGTCACCAAGCTCTCAGCAAGCCAGGCCAACAGCCTCCTTTGCATTAAAATGGGTGAGGAATGAGTCTGCTCCCTGCTCAGTTGGGCAGAAAATGGGATTAGGCCAAGGACGGCTGAGGGCCCCTGGTGGGGGCCTCCCTAGAAGGCCACTGTCCTGGGACCTGCAGCTGAAGCCCCTTGGGGAGCAGCCTCTCTCTCTCCACTTCAGTTTCCCTAGCTCCCATCGGGGTTAGGGAAGGAGGCCCCAAGAAAACAAATGCCTCGGATTTCATTTTGCAGCTGAGAAACCCATTAATAGCTAAAATCAATGCAAAAGAGAACAGCCACATTGCCCATAGAGAGTGGGAGCAGAGATGCGCCCAAATGCCCATCCTCTGTGCCTCTGTGTCCCTCGTTAGTCACTGCAACAAAATACCCAAAAGCAGCCACCTTGACCTCTGTTGGGGACAGCAACATGGAGGGGGTGGGGCAGGCAAAGCTGATCTGCTCATGGTGGGAAGCAGAAGAAAACAGAGAAAGGGGCTGGGGTCCTATTATGCCCTTCAAGGACACGCTCCAGTGGCCTGAAGACTTCCCAGGAGGCCCTGCCTACGAGAGGTTCCACCCTGTGAACCTAGCCATGATCACGTGGGCAGGCCTCCGGGAGATGCTTTGGGAGAGGCCAATCCAAGCTAAAGATGTGCTGATGTCGGAGGACCAGAGGCCAAGGTGGAGACCAGCCTGCTGCTTCAGGGGCCCGTATCTGAGAATGCCACCAGTCACACCAGAGCCATCCCTGCCTTTGAACCCCAAGAAGCATGAGATGATGGGGGCAGGTGTGACATGTGCAGTGGCCGGATGTCTGAGACCACCAGAGAGTGAGCAAGGACAGCTGACACATTGGAGGGTATGTTTACAGAGAAAGGCTACACGGAGCAGGCCTGCAGCCAAGCCCAAGGAACTGCTAGTGTGGCTACGTTGAGAAGGTTCTAGAGGCTGTGGAAGAGATCTTTGCTCAGCACCCATGGACATCTCTACTGCTGTGCAGACGGCCCCTGACTTAAGGTGGCCCAGCTTGGTATTTTAACTTGACACTCGTGCAAAGCCATGCACGTTTCCAGTCCCAAAAGACTTAATCCTGCAACCTGGTACCCACTGTTCACACTCGCTGAGCACGCCCCCTGGGCTCTTGACTTCGTGTCCATGAACTCTTCACTGAACCCTCTGCTAGCACAGACGAGGACACCCACCACTGCAGGTCCAGGTACCGGACACCTCAGGAACCGGGACAGACTGGGCTGGACCACAGGTCTCTCGCGAGAGCTCTGCAAGCCTGGCTTTTCATACCTGCACCTCTTCCGTTGCACATGCACAGGGACGATGCAGAGACATCCCTTCCTGACCCACCCCAGGGCGAGGACAGGATGCGGAGGTCGGCAGTAGAGGCCGTCCAGCTCCCCTGCCACAGCCCGACAGGCTTTGTCTGGCCTGGGTGCCAGGAATGGCTGTTTGTTGCTGTTCAGCCTGAGGACCCTGAGGATGCCACACTTCTTGAGGG
Organism: Zapus hudsonius; assembly: GCA_004024765.1. NCBI lineage: Eukaryota > Metazoa > Chordata > Mammalia > Rodentia > Dipodidae > Zapus > Zapus hudsonius. The sequence continues at coordinate 6,293 of PVHP010003982.1, read as the reverse complement.
CAGCAAGCTTCACACCTTCACCTGGTCCTGGCATCATAGGCCCCTGTCCTTGAGCCCCAGAGACACTAGTTGGGAAAGACCAGGCCCACTCAAGTGGATTACCTATAATTTGTACAGTTGCAGGTCATTACCAAAGGTCAATGAAACACTGGCTCCCTGTAATTATGAATTAGTTTCCAGAGATCCCGATGGCAAAGCTATTGGTTTTGCTCCTCCCCCAACTCCATGTCCTTCCTCAGCCATCCTTGGCCAGCGAGGACCCAAGGGACACTGAGTCTTCTGAGGATCCAGTCGTGACTCTAGATGGTTATGAAGGGTTATGACTCAGAACCAGCCCAAACTGTAAGTGGGGGCGGGGTGCTGGCAAAGTAAATCACGAGGCATCCAGACTCAGGAACACAGTGTAGCTACTTCTGTGAAGGGAACAAAAGGAAATGAAAAGGTGTCCAGAGCAAACCAGAAAGTGAGCAAGGAAAGAAGGAAAGATGCCAGCCGGGCATGCCTTGGTGGTATAGCACTTGCCTAGCCATGAGTTCCATTTGTGGAGGGAGGGAGGGAGGGAGGGAGGGAGAGAGAGAGAGAGAGAGAGAGAGAGAGAGAGAGAGAGAGAGAATCCTGAGTACACAGTTCAGGTTCATCCCATGTTTGAGTGAGAACCTTCCTCCTTGGGACCGGTACCTGCCAAATGTGAGGTCACAATAGTGAATGCATCAGATGGTCCTTTGTCATTGGCAGTAACCACAGAGTGAGGGGTGTGTTTGGTGTAGTAGGGACCAAAAAAGCTTGCAGAAAAAGGATGCACTTTTTCAGTGGTGCATAGTAGCTCTGGGATTGAAATGCCAGGCACAGTGGTGAGAAACGGTCTCCCTGGGCAGTTAAAGGCCTTGGAAAATGAGGCAGTGAACCAAGAGGACATCTGGGAGAAGGTCCTTCTGGGACAGGGAGCAAGCAATATCAATGTCCTGAGGTAGGACTATACCAGGCAATGCCGGGACAGGAGGTGGGCCAGGTGGCAGGTGCAGAGACAAAGGGTGATGAGAGCTAGGTCGCAGGACCCCAGAAGTGTGTTTGTGGTGTGTGTGTCTGGGGGGTGCTGGAAGCAGAACCCAGCGCAGGGTAGACTTGGTCTTCTGGTCACCACCCCGGGACCTGGGTTTGGGGAGGCAAGGAGCCGGCAGTGTGGTGTGGCCAGCTGGCCAGGCTGACTCCTTGAGGGCCCGATGGTGCAGGTTTGAGTCCTGGCTTCTCTGCCCATAACGAGACAGGCCCACCAGGCTGAGAACAGAGTGTCTAGCGCTGGAGTCTGGGCTGGGCCTCCGTGGACGCCAGTCTTGGGGAACAGAAGAAGCCAGCTCACTACCACACCTCCCGGGAACCAACTCTGAGGAATCCCTGGGAGTCAGCAGCACCCTAAGCTGGGAAGCAGCCCTGAGGGGTCCCCTGTGAGTGGACACCACCTTAAGCTTGGAACAGTGCTCTGTGTCCCCCTCATGCCTGTTGCTGTGACCCCCACACACTCCACTAGCAGCCGGGTCTCTCACCCAGGCCCTTCCCAACACGAGGGCACGAAGCATCCCTCCTTTACCTACACAGGACACCTCGCAACAGGCCTACGCAGGTAGAAGCAGCCTAGCTGCAAGACAGCAGACGGGCACCCTGTGTCCAGAGAGCTCCCACACGCTAGCTGGCAGCAGCCCGACACTAAGGTCTCGATGCCAATTCCAGGCCTGGCCCTGCCACAGAGCACGCAGTGCAGCGGAATAGAGACCACGGATCCCAGATTCTGCCCAGCACAACTGAAACCGCTGGACAGGCTGCCCAGGGCCAGGAGGTCCTCCTACAACTGCAGCCCCTCTTCATTGCTCAGGAGCTGTTGGCAAGACTTTTCAAATCTTTGCATCCTGGGAGCACTGCTATTTGGTTTGCTTTCTTCTTGAAAGCTGGTGAGGAGAGGAGGGAGGCTGTTGGGACTCCTTGCACCTATCATCGTTTTCATTTCAACATTGGAACGTATTAAGCCTTTAGCGCTGAGACTCACGTCACTTCTGCCCTCCACATCCAACTGATCCCTGAGGTGCTTTTGGTGGTTGGTTGGTGCTTATTTTTTTAACCATATTTTAAGTTTAGATGCCATTTATTTCCTTGTCAGCCTGTTATTTTGGAATGATTTTACACACGGAAAGGGTGCCTGTATAGTCTTCACCTAGCTTCCCCTAATGTAAAAACCAGAAAGTATCATGGATAAAATGCCATAAACTTAGATGAAATGCTGGATCTAAATTTTGCCGATTTTCTCATGACTATTTTTTCTCCAGTTTGGACTCTCCCGTTGCCTGTAATTTTCATGCCCGCCCCCTGCTCACCCCATCCTCCAGCCCTCACGTTTCTTCCACTCCCTCTTCCACACGTGGACGGGACAGAAAGGTCTCATTTAGTGCCGAGAACCCTGTTCTCTTGCAATGACCCTCCACTGGCCTCTGTTGGCATTTTTCATGGGAACCATGATGGTGAGCGCCACTCTGAGCATAGAACCAGGGACACAGCAGGTCTATGGGGCTTATTCTTCCACCTCCACTAAGTCCCCTTTTAAGGACTTCCTGTCTTGTCTAATCTTCCGATAAGCAGTGATGGCCCTTGACCGATGTGAGCTGCCTAAGCAGAGGCTGGTGGTTCCTTGTGCCTCCTAAGGCTGTCTGCATGGCCTTTGTCCAGTCTGTGCCCTTTTACAATCACTGCTTGGGATCTTCGGAAGGACAAAGCCTTGACTTGGTTTCTGACAAAGGCTGGTATTAGCATCATCTTCACAGAGCCATGAGAACCGCTGGATTCGTCCCAGCCGTGTCTTCCCCACACTCACTCCACACAGCTCCAAGGCAAGGTCAAAGGCAAGGTCACAGCATCTTAGTGGCCCCTTGGACTTCCCACCTGCCTACAGGGTGTGGCCTGCTCAGCATGTAGCAGTGGCTTTGGGTGAGGCCCTGAACTGTACATTTTAGCATCTTTTCAGTTGAACCCGCATTATGGCAGGGATTATCAGTCTACATAGATTTCCATGTTAAAAAAAAAAAAAACCTCACATCAATCCTAAAGTCCCTTTCCTCAATTAAGTCAAGTAATATTATGGCTTGGATGTAAAATGTCCTCTCCACAGCTGAGCACACTTTTTTTTATATATCTTTCTGTCAACTTGCTGCTCTGGCGTATGCCTGGCTAGGAGCAATGGGCCACGGTCTGAGGCTTTGCTGTTTTGACATTTCTGTCACCAGAAAAATTAGTCCATTACTTTTGAATTCAGCCTTATTAAAAATCTCAGGACATGAAGAAACCACCACCAAATGCTTTGCCAAAATGTAACACAAATGGCCTTCAGCGACGTTCCCATCAGAGCCCTGATCCCCCCTGAAGTCCTCATCGGTCATGTTTTTCTCGGGACTCTGGTTTTCTGAACTCCTTCTAGAATTGCCTGCTAAGCTCTGCTTATAACAGTCTGGGCATCTCTCACTTGCCCACGCTCCAAACTCTTCCAGTTTCAAAGGTCTACAAAGCCATATAACTGGGAAGTCACAGAAATGATTATATTTCTTGCTACTAATTTTCTGTACTAGTTACTTTTCTCATTTCTGTGACCAAGTATCTGACGAAAACAACTTCAAGGAGGAGGGATTCATTTTTGCTAAAGGTTTGAGCACCACAGTGGGGCAGGTATGCCAGCGTGACTCCACAGAAGGGGAGGACAAGGCTATGTGGACCAGCAGGAATCCGAGAGAGGTTGAGCTGGGGTTAAGGCTGGGGTGTAAACCTCACAGTCCAACCCCAGTTGCACACTTTTTCTAGGAAGAGCAGAGGAGAGGCACGAGATATTTTAAAATTGCAGACAAGATGGGTACAGATAAAGTAACTGTTAAAGAGATTAGTGTTGGTGGGGGAGATTATCCAGAGGCATGGCCAAGAGAACCTGGCTGAATACTAGGCTATCCATGGTCCCCTGTCACAAGGACTGATCCAGACGACCCATGGAGGAGGTTGTCCAGTGGAGTGGGGAGGGGAGGCAGCGAGGAATTGGGGATAAGAACTCATTGTTTGCCCACTAAATATTGTAACTCATTATGGACAATAAATTTTAAAAAATAATAATAATAAAAATAAATAATAAAAAAAAGATTTTTAAAGGGGAATTTTAGGAGTCAGTGCAAGTTCAAAAACAGCAAGTAATGCCAAAAAGAGAGAGAGAGAGAGAGATTAGTGCCATTAAAGACAAACCAAGTACTTTGCACTGGGACATTAGGAAAGTACCTTAGGACGAGACCCCTCACCCCCTGAGACTCCAGGGTAGAACAATGAACTTTCATTCATTTGAAAGGAGAGAGCCTAAAAAGGGAGAGACTGGCCATCCTGCTCACGCTTGGCCACCTAGGGAAGCATCTCCCCAGGTCAGCTGCGAAGGGCTACAGAGGCCATTGTGGTTGTGGTCCCAGAAGGCCAGGCTGCATTTCAAGCTGGTAGCCGAACTTGGCCGTGGTATCTGTGTGGTGCTGCTTCGGCAAGCATGCAGGATGCAAGTCAGAGGGTCACAGAGGCCCCAAGCTTCCAGAAAGCTGCCGAGACCAGCAACATGTGTGAGGGTTGCGTCCCTTGCACGGAGCTCCTAAGTAGGCTATCAGTGCAGCTGGGAAGGTGAAGCCCAAGTTGCCATGGAGACCCCAGGTACTGGTGTTGCCAGGAGCATTTGCCATGAAAAGCCACAGGCACTGAGTGAAGCTAGTCCAAGAGAGAGAGGTCGCATGTGTCACCAGCCACAGGCTGCAGGGCAGAGCTGCTCCTTGTGAAGCCCGGGAGATTCCATCATAAGCCCCAAACGCTGGACACAGAGCTGCAGAGTTTGATGTTTATCCTGCTTGGTTTTAGTCTTGATTTGACGTGATGATTCCCTACTATGTCTCATTCCTCTAGTTGAAATGGGTACGTCTATTCTGTGTCACTATATGCCAGAAATAGGTAACTTTTGCTTCTTAATTTCACTTGGGCTCACGGTTCAGAGACTATCTTGAGTCTCTTGGGCGTTTGTACAGTGTTTGGGCTGTAAGACTGTAGGGACTTTTGAAGTTAGACTGGAAGAACTTTTCATTATGAGATGGCCATGAGCCTACGGGGGCCAGGGCGGAACAGCTGCGGTTTTCTTTCAATGCCAAGGCCTTGAGTGCCAAGAGATACCCAGAGACCCCAAGTACCTGCTGTGTTCCTTCGACTGCTGACTGGATGACAGTATTGTTAACTGTCCCAGCCCACAGGCAATGCCTTTCCTTCCTGCTTCTGCTGGGGCAGGAGGATCCGAGAGGCTATTGTGACATCTGGAGCAGTGAGACTTTTTCTGGTGAAAGTAGTTCTTCCCTGAGAGCACGGCCTACTCCAGTAAGCACGGTGGGAGCAAGAAGTGAAGAGGTGACAACGGGAGGATCCGTGCCCATTTCTAGCCCCAATTCTCAGGTCTGTGAGGGCTGTGGAGGCGCCATGTCTGAAACACACCTCAGCCCAGCTCCACGATCGCTGTTACCCGACGATGTGTCTTTAGATGAGCACCCCTGTGGGTCCTGATCAGGCCAGTCACTTCGGGGAAATGGAGACGTGTAAAGACCAGAGAATTCCACAGGTCTAAGTCCACAGCCGCACTTAAGGTGCAGTGAGATGAGCTCTGTGGCCACGCACAGGGCGGTGCTGAGCACTGGGGAGAGTGGGATGGCTGAGCACTGCGCAAGCGATGATGGTTCGGGAAGACACAGCGAGGAGCAAAAGCTGATTCAAACCAGAGGAAGTGTCCAGTCCCTGCCAGGATGGGACTGCCGCCTTCCACCAGGGGGCCAGCTGCCGTCCCAGCCAGTCAAGAGAAAGTGCATTGGTCCCGTGTTGGAAGGATGGCTGGCCAGCAGGAATGCAGTGGATCCCTCGATGAGTGCAGTTTGTCTCGTCCAAGAATGGCCTCCACCTGCTGCCTTGGCCACTTTGTTCCCACGCCCTCTGGGCAAGGACAGCCCGGGCCGGGGGAGAGGCCATCTGGTATTCACGGCCGGCTCATCTTACGGCCCAGTTGCTCAGAGGTCCCTCTGCTGCTGAGGCTGCCCAGGGTGGGCATGACTTTGGGATGACCACCAACAGTGGCTGGCCCGAAGAGTTCCATCCACAATGTCATTCCAGAACTCCTGGTCATTCGTTTTTCAAGGGCCCCTTCCGTCCTGCTACAGCAAATCATCTCTATGGCAAAGCACTGGCTGCAAATCCACCTTTAGAGACTGGGGGGG
>PVHP010003981.1:0-67272 GCA_004024765.1 Zapus hudsonius | reverse complement strand
CAGACTGTCCGGAGGCATGGCACCCATCAGTAACAACACACTTGGGCCAGGAAGACCGGGATGAGTACTAGGATATACAGGATCCCTTGCCACAAGGACTAATACAGACAGCCCACGGAGGAGGATATACAACTGATCAGGGATGGGGAGGGGGAGAATTGGGGAATTCGGGATAACAACGTATGGTTTGCCCACTAAATAATGTAACTCATTATGGACAATAAATATATATTTAAAAAAAAAAAAAGAGCAGAGCGTGGTGATGCACATCTTTAATCCCAGCACTCAGAGGCAGAGGTAGGAGGATTGCCATGAGTTCGAGGCCACCCTGAGACTACATAGTGAATTCCAGGTTAGCCTGGGCTAGAGGGAGACCCTACCTCGAAAATCAAAAAAAAAAAAAAAAAAAAGAAAAAGAAAAAATGCAGAGGAGGGTCTCAGTATTGTTCTTCTGTCTAGAGCTGGGTTTTGCTGTTCTGCCAGAGCCTAGAGCAGTAGCTGGCCTGTAGTGGGTGCTCAGTAAATGTTGAATAACTGAACGAGGTGCCTATGGAATCTTTAGGAGATAAATCAAGGAAGCAGCTGGAGATTCGATCCTAGACTCACCTCAGCTTCAGTTCAAGAATGAACTTGGGACAGGGTCAGAGCCCTCCATATGAATGCTTGTCATTGATGCCAGGAGAGAGCCAGGAAGCAAGTAACTCCAGGAGTAAAGTGGGTAGAATGTGGCTCGCTTTCAACCTAGGCCTGCTGGGCATATTAAACACAGTATCTTTCAGTTCACAGGGAAAAAATGTACTCTTCCCACTTCTCTTGAACCCCGAAGCCCTCTCAGTCCATCCTCGGTTGCCATGGATACAAACGAGCGAGCAAGAGTACAGGGGTGGGTAGCAATTACTGCTGGAGGCCTGTATAACTACCCCTGGGCCTGAGCTAAGGTCTGCCATTGAGAACAGCAGTGCGGCCAGATCTGTCAGCTTAACAAGTGTGCAGAGGGTCATGTTCTTATGTGAAAGCTGTTTTGTTTTTTTCTTTTTAATATTGGCAGTAATGTTTTCTTTTTTGGATCCTCTTTTTAAAATAATAACTATGGTAGCCAGGTGTGGTGGCTTGTGCCTATAATCTCTGAAGGTTGAAGGAGGAGGATCACCATGAGTTCAAGGCCAACCTGGGGCTACAGAGTGTGACCCTGCCTCCAGGAACAAAACAAAATAATGACACAATACTAATCAACATGGACTAAATTCAGTGTGAGGCCTCAGAACAACAAAAAAGAAATGACAAGGAAATAACAGTGTCATAAAGCTGGGCAGAGGAACCTTGAGGGACAGAGCATGACAGCCTTCAGGGATCCCCAGCAGGCTGGGTAAGAACACTTCCAGAAGTTGCCAACAATGTCAACCAGTCAGATAAGGCTAAGGAGTCCCCGTGGTGACATTTGCCAGATCAGTTTAGCTGAGAGCTGGGCTATGGCCAGGGTTAAAGAGAGTGTGTGTGTGAGTGTGTGAGGAGAGAGTGCAGACAGCTCTTTCAAGAGGCTAACGGTGGTCCAAGATGAGGTAACCACCATCTGAGCACAGATAGGGGTGGAGGGAAGAAGCCAGGAGGTGCCTGCAGAAGGGTGGAAGACAGGAGAAGTTGCGGGGAGGGCCTAGATTATAAAGTGCAAAGAACAGAGGGCTGAATCCTGGGGGTGTGGAGCTAACCTTCATGGAAGTAAAGACAAGAACTAGGGACCTAGGGGCTGGGAAGTTGGCTCAGTGGTTGGAGGCACTTGCTTGCAAAGCCTACCAGACTGTTCAAATCCCAAGCCATCCACTTGATCTGGATGCAAAAAGTGCATAAGTGTCTGGTGTTTGCAGTAGCAAGAGGCATGTGCACACCACACACACACAAAATAAAAAAAACAAGAAGGGCTGGAGAGATGGCTTAGCAGTTAAAGCATTTGCCTGAAAAGCAGAAGGACCTGAGTTTGATTCCCCAGTACCCACGTAAAGCCAGATGCACAAGGTGGTGCATGTGTCTGGAGTTTGTTTGCAATAGCTGGAGGCCCTGGTGGGCCCAGTCTCTCTCTCTCTCTCTCTCTCTCTCTCTCTCTCTCTCTCTCTCTCTCTCTCTCTCTCTCTCTCTTTCTCTCTCTCTCCCTTTGCCTCTTTCTCTCTCTCAAGTAAATAAATAAAATATTTTTAAAATGTATTAAAAAGAGCCCACTAAATAATGTAACTCATTATGGACAATAAGTATATATTTTAAAAATGTATTAAGAAGAAAAAACAAGTACTGAGCACCTCATCTATGCTTGCTGAGATCACCTTTAAGCAGAAATATTTCAAGTGGCACCTAGTGGCATATGCCTTGTAATCCCAACACTCAAGGAAGCTGAGGCAGGAGGATCACTGTAAGTTTGTGGTCAACTTCTGCTACATAGTAAGTACTAGACCAGCCAAAGCTGTCTAGCAAGACCCTGTCTCAAAACAAAATGTGATATTTTAGATGTAGGCTCAGAAAGGCAAAGTTGACCTGTCCAGAGGTACCCAGTTGGAATGACCAGAATCTTCAGTTTAAGGATAAAAGGTCCAGGCACTCTGCACTGAGCACCAAGCTCTTCTTAGGCTCCCCACCCACCACCACAGAGCCACTAGGATCACCCTGTTCCCAAGCTGGGGTGTGAGGCTGTGTGGGTGGAGCCTGCACCAGGAAATGAATGTCCTTGTACCAAGCAGGGGAGACTATTAAGCACCCTTGGAGAGTGCGATGCCCCCAGCAGAGTGGGCAGAGTCCATGGCAGGGGACTGTGTGGGCAGCTGGAGAGGCAGCGGGTGTGTGGGGGGGGTCTTTTTCCAAGTCTAAACAGCTCGAGCTCCTTTGCAGTCAGTCAGCAGGGAGAGAGGCTTTGTCCAGATCGGATGCCTCCGCTTCCTCCTCGGGGCTGGGTCCCCACATGGCCTGGACACACACACAGGTCCACGCAGTCCATCTGTCTCCAAGCAGCCTTCCTGCAGGAAGGGAGTGGGATCGTGGGTTAAAGGGTCACCCAGAGGGTACCAGATGGGTTGGGTGCGGGTATGAGTGCAGGCACACTGTGGAGGTCAGAGGACAACTTTTGGATCCATCCTTATCTGTCTGGCAGGGTTTCTTGCTCTCGATTCTCACTTGCTGTTTGCTACACTCTGCACGAGCTTTGGGGAAATGCTTTCTCCCTTTCATCTGCTGGCAGCGTCAGTGTGCTGGGATTACTGAAGTCCACCTCTGCTTTCAGTTTTCATGTGGGGTCAGGGCATCAAACTCCAGTACCTAGCAAGCACCTTATCCACGGAGCCACCCATACTCCTTGCCACTGAGAAGAAAGGCCAGATAGATTGGGAAAGACTTGCTGCAATTCAAACTAAGCAAAACTTGGGGATAATTTTCTTGAAATACTTAATGGCTTATGCTATGGCAGACAGTCTGGATCCAGGTAACCACGGATATCTCCCTCACAATCCCTTGGCTGCTGGCTTTATCTGCCAGAGGTATGCCCTCCTATGGGATCACTTCCTATCAGTCAGCAGCCCCAGTAGTCAGAGATCCTTTCTTTTTTTTTTCGAGGTAGGGTCTCACTTTAGCCCAGGCTGACCTGGAATTCACTCTGTAGTCTCAGGGTGGCCTTGAACTCATGGTGATCCTCCTACCTCTTCCTCCTGAGTGCTGGGATTAAAGGCATGCACCATGACGCCTGGCTCCAGAGATCCTTTCTTAATGGTTTTAGTAAAAGTCCCAGAGCTGGGCTGGGAAGGTGGCTCAGCGGTTGGAGGTACTTGCTTGCAAAGCCTACTGGCCTGGGTTCAATTCTCAAGCCTCCCATGTAAAACATATGCAAAAAGTAGTGCAAGTGGCCTCGTGCTTGCTGCAGCAAAAAGCCCTCTCTAGGGGCTGGAGAGATGGCTCAGCGGTTAAGGCACTTGCCTCCAGTGCCTAAGGCCCCAGGTTCAATTCTTCAGGACCCACATAAGCCAGACCCACAAGGTGGTGGCCCTGGTGTGCTCTCTCTCTCTCTCTCTCTCTCTCTCTCTCTGTATCTCTCTGCTTGAAAATGAATAAATAAAATATTTAAAAAAAAGAATACAACCTTTAAAAAAATCCCTCTCTACCTCCTCACATGTGAAAATAAATAAAATAAAATTTAAAATAAAAAATGTCAGGGCTGGAGAGATGGCTTAGTGGTTAAGGCATGGTGGTGCAGGCTTTTAATCTCAGCACTCGGGAGACAGAGGTAGGAGGACTGTGGTGAGTTCAAGGCCACCCTGAGACTACAGAGTGAATTCCAGGTCAGCCTGGACTAGAGCGAGACCCTACCTCAAAAAAAACAAAAACAAACAAACAAACAAAAAAAGACATAGCGGGCCGGGTGGGCGAGGTGGCACACACCTTTAATCCTAGCACTCAGAAGGCAGAGGTAGGAGGATCACCATGAGTGCAAGGCCAGCTTGAGACTATAGTGAATTCCAGGTCAGCCTGGGCTAGAGCAAGACCCTGCCTTGAAAAAACAAAACCAAATCCAACAAAAAAGTCATATAGTGGGCTGGAGAGATGGCTCAGTAGTTAAAACTTGCTTGCAAAGCCTGAAGGCCCAGGTTTTATTCCCCAGTACCCTTGTAAAGCCAGATGCACAAAGTGGTGCATGCATCTGGAGGCTATTTGTAGTGGCAGGAGGCTCTGACATGCCCATTTAGTCTTTCATTCTCTGTCTCTCTCCTCTCTCAAATAAATAAAAAAAAATGATACTTTTAAAAAAGTCACAGGTCTGACGCCCATTGAACTGACTTGGGTCCCATGGGTCTATCTGTGATGTAGTCAGGTCTGGCCCTCCAGGCTTAGATCACACGCTCCCCTCTAGAGCCTGCAGTGGAAAAGTCAGCCAGAAGGAGGGAGGTTGAACAGGACTGACCACAACATTCACTACCCTTCTGCCCCTTGGCATACTTCCCAGACCTCTGCTTAGCCTCGGGAGCTACTAACCAAACTCTAGGCCTCAGGCATGGAAAAGGCAGTGCTGAGAGAGGAAGTGGGGCGGGGGAGAGCTTGTGGTGTGCTGAAGTGACATGACAGACCTGGGACCCACTTCGACTTGGCTACTCAATAGCTGGGCCCCTAGGCAAGTCACTGCCTCTTTCTAAGCCTGCATCCTCCCATCTGTAAAACAGTAACTAACATCCATCTCACCTAGGTATTTACGTTTAAGTCCTGTAGCAGTTATCTTCTCCTTGCTAGGACAAAACACTCTGCCAAAAATAGCTCATGGGAGGAAAGGGTTTATTTCAGCTTACAGTCTTAAGGAGAAGTTTTTTTGTTTTTGTTTTTATTTTGCAAGGAGAGAGAGAGAGAGAGAGAGAGAGAGAGAGAGAGAGAGAGAGAGTATGGGAGCAACATGGCTTCCAGCCACTGCAAACGATCTCTGGACACATACACCACTTTGTGCATCTTGGGGAATTGAACTCCAGTCCTTAGGCACTGGAGGCAAGTGCCTTAACCACTGAGCCATCTCTCCAGCCCAAGGAGAAGTTTTATCATGGCACAGAAAGCATGGCAGAGCAGAGGCCGGGCTTCACATCTTGTCACATCAGCTGGGAGAAAGCAGTAAGTGTGAGTGAGCTCGTGCACACCCAGCAGGGCTGGACCAATACATCTCAATGTCTGTCCCCAGTGACACAGCTCTTCAGCAAAGTTCCACCTCCTAAAGACTCTACAAGCTCCCAGTACTCACTCAGGAGGCAGAAGTGGGGCATCACCGTGAGTTCGAGGCCACCCTGAGACTACATAGTGAATTCCAGGCCAGCCTGGAATAGAGTGAGACTCTACCTCAAAAAAACAAAAAGGCTTCACAAGCTGGGGATTCACTATGAGGCTAATCACAAACACACCGGACCATGGGAGACATGTCACATTCAAACCACCACAGTACTTTCTAGATACTTAAAAAAAAAAAAAAATCAAGCTAGCCAGGCCTATTGGTGAAATTGTAGCTCTACGGGAAGAGGCTGAGGTAGGAAGATTTCAAGATCAAGGTCTGCCTGGGCTACAGAGTAAGTTCAGGGTCAGCCAGGGCAATTTATTGAAATCCTATCGGAAGCTTGGCGTAGTGGCGCACACTTTTAGTCCCAGCACTGGAGAGGCAGAGGTAGGAGGATCTCCATGAGTCAAGGTCACCCTGAGACTACCCTAACCCTGTGTGAGACCCTGGGTCCAAACTCTAAGCAGTTAAGGCATTTGCCTGCCAAGCAGAAGGACCAGAGTTCGATTCCCAGTACCCAAGTAAAGCCAGATGCACAAGGTGGTGCATGTGTCTGGAGTTCATTTGCAATGGCTGGAGGCCCTGGCATGCCAATTCTGTCTCTTTCAAATAAATAATAAATCTATTTATTAAAATCCTATTATTCGGAAGATTGAGGCCAGAGGATGTAGAGTTCAAGGTCAACCTGGCTACAAAGCAAAGCAAGACAAACCCATCAAAAAAACCCCGTTCAATTGGTCTAAGGTTACAGCATTAGCAGGGCGGGGTTGTGGGAGGAGCAGTGTCAGGAGTGGAGCTACTGTGGTGAATGAAAGTGGTTGGCTCAGTGCCAGGGCAGATGCCAGGGAAGTGCTGTGAGCGCTGTAATGATGAGGGGGCACTTTTGTATGAGGTGGGATCCCTGCAGGGATTGGATGAGGCCAGGAATGGCTCTAGCTCACATACCCCTCTCAGCCTTGAAACCTACCCGAAAAGTGTGGGGGAGCACGGAGCTGGAAGGTGGGAGAGGAAGGCAGTGCTGCCAGGAAGAAAAGAGGGGCTCCTCATCTTCTAAGCCTCCATCCAGCCCATTTTATCCTTACAATGGGTCCTCAAAAGGAAACTCAGAAGAGACATGTGTTAGCCAAAGCCACACAGCAAAGATCTGTCTCCTTCTGCTTGTCACCTTTCCCACCCCTCCCCCAAAGGCACAAGACCAGCCCCCAGTGTGTGTGGGAGCTCTGGGGGTGGGAGAGACTGACATGTCAGCAATTTGAAGGGTGATCAATGCTGGGGTGTCAGATACGAAGTCTGGTGGGAGGACCTCCAAGGTGCAACCACCCACCCAATGAAAACTGGGTGTGGTTTTCAGGGGACAGCTGGTTGCAAGGAGGCAAGTTCTCTGAGGACGGAGTGACTAGTGGCTGTCCAAGCCCCCAAGAAGGAGCCAAGAAAACCGGGAGCTACAACGGGTTCCAAGGACTTTGACAATTTAGGGATCATTGGTGATCTTGGCCAGAGCAATGCCAGGGAAAGTGGGGTGAGGAGACGCAGCCACAAGGATTCCAAATGAGACACATGTGTAGAAATCTGTATGAATTTTCAGCTGAAGTTGATGTGGAAGGTGAGAAGTAGGCTCCAGGATTTGTAAGCAGGGGACCTCCTTGTTCCTCTGAACACTAGAGGTGGGATGAATGGGAACTTTGTAGCATCTTTGCAATTTTGCTATAAAACTTCTGTTTTCTTTTAGCCCCACCCTTACAGATTCTAGGCAAGAGCTCTACCAGTCAGCTATAGCTCCAGCCCTACAATTCTTTTTAAAATTTTTTCTTAATTTTATTTTTTTCTTATTCCTTTCTTCAATTCTTTTTTAAAAAAATATTTTATTTATTTGCAAGAAGAAAGATACAGAGAGAGAAAGAGTATGGGTGCGCCAGGGCCTCTTGCCACTGCAAATAAATTCCAGATGCACACGCCACTTTGTGCACCTGGGTCTTTAGGTTTTTCAGGCAAGTACTCCAACTCCAGCCCTACAACTTCTTTTTTAGAGAAATGTAGTTTTAAAAAATATATATTATTTATTTGAGAGAGTATGAGAGAAAGAGAGAGAGAGAGAGAGAGAGAGAGAGAGAGAGAGAGAGAGAGAGAGAGAGAGAGAGAGAGAGAGAGAGAATGGGCACAACCAGGGATTCCAGCCATTGCAAAGGAACTCCAGACACATGGGCTACCTTGTGCATCTGGCTTTACGTGGTCACTGGAGAACCGAACCCAGGTCATTAGTCTTTGCAGGCAAGCGCCTTAACTGCTGAGCCATCTCTCCAGCCCCACATCTGGCTTTAAAAAGTGGGGGGAGGTTGTTTTTATTTTTCAAGGTAGGATCTCTCTCTAGCCCAGGCTGAGCTGGGCCACATAGTTGGTTCTAGGCCAGCCTGGGCTACAGTGCAATCCCGTTTTCAAACAACAAAACAAAACAAAAACATAGAAATGAGAGGTGGAAGTGGGTGTAGCTAGAGAGAGTTGGTGGGCAGCTGGTGGGGAGAAAGGAATTTAAGCAAGAGCTTCCATGGTGCATGTAGGCCTGTGTTTTAGGATGTGAAATTGACAGAGCTGGCGGCCATGGAGGCTGCAAGGGTGAAGGAAGTGGGGGGAGGTGTAAACTAGGAAAAATCAAAGGAAGCAGGAAGGGGCTGAGGCCAGGAATGCTGATGCCCTGTGCCTCACCCTCCAGGGACCCTATGGGCCCTGACTACAGCGCCTCCTCCCTCCCTAGAGCCCACTTTTTATATGCCTGGATGACCCAGTATTTAAGCTCTGCCCTCCACTTAGCTTCTTAGCTTCTCACCTCTTCCCTTCCCCACCTTGTGTCATCACGTGTGCTTAGCCCCCAGCCATCTTCACTGCATTCCAGCTGCTCTTACGGGGCCAGGGCCTAGGCCTCACCTGTGGAAGTAAGTGGTGGATAAACTGTCACAGGCCAGGGAGTGTCCTTAGGCATAATAGGCACCCAGAGTTCCTGAGGCAGGGACCAGTGAGATGTTTTGTTTTAAAAGGGAACCTAGGCAGAGGTAGGAGGATTGCGGTGAGTTCAAGGCCACCTGGAGACTACATGGTGAATTCCAGGTCAGCCTGGACTAGAGCAAGACTCTACCTCGAACCCCCCCCCCCCAAAAAAAAAGGGAACTTCTGGGGCTGGAGAGATTGCCTAGTGGTTAAAGGCACTTGCTTGCAAAGCCTGACAGCCTGGGTTCAATTTCCATGTAAAGCCAGATGCACAAAGTGGCACATACATTTGGAGTTCATTTGCAGTGGCAGGAGGCCCTGGTGCACCCATACTCTCTCTCTCTCTCCTCTCTCTCTCTCTCGCTCTGTCTCTTTGAAAGAGTCTCTCTGCCTCTTTCTCTTTGACTCTTTCTCTTTCAAATAAATAAAAAATATTTAAAAGGGTGCCCCAGGGCTGCAGAGGTGGCTCAGTGGTTAAAGGCACTTACTTGTAAAGCCTGACAGTCTGGGTTCAATTCCCCAGTACCCATGTAAACCCAGATGTACAAAGTGACACATGCATCTGGAGTTCATTTGTAGTGGCAAGAGGCCCTGAAAATTTACAAAAATAAAAAGAGGGTACC
The DNA here is from genome assembly GCA_004024765.1 of Zapus hudsonius. Taxonomy (NCBI): domain Eukaryota; kingdom Metazoa; phylum Chordata; class Mammalia; order Rodentia; family Dipodidae; genus Zapus; species Zapus hudsonius. The sequence continues at coordinate 57,900 of PVHP010003981.1, read as the reverse complement.
CCTATTCCAAAGCACTAGACTTGGAGGTTCAACTCAGACCACCTCTTCCTCCCAATCCTGGCCCTGGTGAAATTTGCTCCCTTCATTCCTGAATTCTCTTCTGTCACCTCCTTGGGAAATGGGCTGGGAGGCTTGGCTGTGATTCAGAGTTCCCCACCCTGTAAAGAAGAGAGATGTGCCTGGAGGTCTGGGCTGTAGTTGCCTCTTCCCTGGGGGGGGAGGAGACTTCTTTGAGGCCCTTCTATGATCAGAGCTTTGGGAAATAAAGGTGCCAGGGAGACTGGCACTGGAGGGGTTTTGGAGTTCTGCTCCTTGGGAAGCATGCAGCTTGAGAGAGAGGATAAATGAGTTCCTAGATAGGCCCCCGTCTGGGGAAGGGGGGACAGGCTCAGGTGGGAGGAGGGAAACCTTGGGAATGGTCAGGAAAGGAGCTCTGGCTTATGGGGCAGGGATGAAGAAGCATGGTTAGGAAGGGGACCGGGATGGGACTAAGGCAGGAGAGACAAGGGTGCAGCTAGGGCTTGGTGAATAAGGGGACGGTGTGCCCCGTGCTCAGCTTGGGGCTGCAGCTGGGATGGGAAAGGAATTGGCCTGGATATGGGGTTAGCACTAGTTAGCGATGGAGGTGAACTGGGAATGGCCGTGTCAGAGGAGAAGGTAAGGGCAGGCCAGGTCTGGGCTGGTGTGTAAATTAGGTTGGGTTGGAGCTGGGACCAAAATGGGTTTAACGCGGGGGTGGGGTGGATCTGGGAGGGGGTGCGGCTGGGTTGGAGTTAAATGAATCAAGGGGTGGGGCTAGGCAGGGCCGGCGGAGAGGGATGGAGCTGAGCCTGGGTAGGGGCTGGAATCGTGGGGAGGTGGGGACCTGGGCTGGGAAGAGCCCGAGTGCCTAGGCTGGGGATGGGAAGGTAGGGAGGTGGGTGCGTGCGCGGCACGGACCCTAGGCTCAGAGAGAAAAGCTGGGACTAGGGATGCTGCCCACCGGGACTGTGGGCCAGGGGCTTGGGGGCGCCCCGGGGCAAGCCGGGAAGTGGGGGGCGGACCTCCCCCTGGGCCGGGCCGGGGCGGCGCTAGGACCGAGCGAGCGGAGGGAGTGAGCCGGGCGGAGCCAGCGCCCCCCGCCCCCCGCCGGCCGGCTCCCCTCCCCCGGCCGCTGGCTCGCTCGGCTCGCTGCGCTGCAGAGGCTCCAAGGCGGCGGCGGCGGCGGCTCCCTCGGTCCCTCCCTCCTGTGTCCGTCCATCCATCCGTCCGTCCGTCCATCCGTCCGTCTGTGCGTCTGTCCGTTCGGCCCCGGTCCGGCCCGAAGCATGGCCGGCGTCAGCTTCAGCGGTCACCGCCTGGAGCTGCTGGCGGCGTACGAGGAGGTGATCCGAGAGGAGAGCGCGGCCGACTGGTGAGCCCCCCGCCCCGGCCCCGGCCCTTTGTCCCCGCGCCGCCGCCGCCGCCGCCGCCGCCGCGCCTTTGTCTCCACGCGGCCCAGCCGCGGGCACGGGAGGGGGAGACCCCGAAATGGTGCATCGGGGCCGGTCCGGAGAGCCGGGGAGGGGCTGCCTTTGTGCGCGCCGGGGGAGGGGCCGGCCGGGCGGGGCAGCGCCGGGTCCCGAGCGCCCCGGGGCGGCCCGAGCCGCGCGAAGATAGCGCTGTCTGGATGCATGGATGCTGGGGGCCCAGATGTGCGTCCCGGGGTCCCGCGTGGCTCTGCCCCAGCCCATCCCCCTTCCTACCCGGCCCTCCTCCACCTCGCACCCGGGGGACAGGTGTGCACGGGCCGGCCAAGGGCACCTTCGCCACCTCGGAGCGGGAGCGAGGACTGGGCGGGGACCCCGCCTGGCCCAGCCCGGCCCCGACCTCCACACAAAGGAAGGCTAGGGCGGGGGAGGAGCAGAACCGGCTGGGGGCCAGGGCGCCCCGCCCACCAGGGGCTTCTCAGGGTTGTCTTTCCCCCCCTCCCACCCGCAATCTGGGTTGTGGTGTGATGGAAGGATGCTCGCTGCCACATGGCATCCTCGAAGTGATTTCTTGACCCTTCTCGGGACGCAGAGGAAGAGGAGGCAGTTCAGAGTCTTCCTTTCCTCTACCTGATTGCTGGGACTGGGCAGCCAGGCCCGGGGTTCAAGCAGCTTGTCTAGGTGACCAGCTGAGAGATAGCTTTTAGGGAGCCCCTTAGAGGAGTGATAGGATGAATAGATTCCCTGGGACCCTAGCCCCTTTACCCAGCAGCAAGGACTGTCAGCTCCCCATGGGGGAGGAGCTGGACCGCCTCTCTCCCCTTCCCCAGCTGTTGTCTCCCCCTTAGGTGGGGGAGGGGATGAACCACCTGCTCTGGGCTGAAGCCCCAGAGTGCCAGCAAAACCAAGGGGTTCCACGTTACCCTTTTTTGGACTCACCCCCCCCCCATCCAATGTTCTCATGGGGCAAGTGCTCATTTTGTACCTAGGCCTCTTTTCACCCTGGCTGGCAGGAAAGAGGCACTTCTCAAGGAAACTGAGGCAGAGTGAGGACAGGTGTGAGGGACCCCAGCCGGGCTGGCCTCACTCTGACCCTGGTAGGCAGCTAAGTAGGGACACTGAACTGGAGGCTGGAGGAGAGACAAGATAGCCAGGCGTCCAAGCCAGGATACTGCAGTACTGGCCAGCAGCCAGGCCCAGAGGGAGAGGAGGTCCGAGGAGGCTAGAGCAGGCTGTGCCGGAGCAGCCCACCCATTGTTGTCCCAGCCCTGCCCCTGGGGGGCTGAGATCATGAGAGGAGGTCTGGGTCTGGGCACGTGGCCTTCCTGATGTGGTGGAGGAACTGGAATGGGGATTTGGCTCTGCTCACCTCCCTTGTTTTCCAGTCTGGGAGGGGGAGAACCAGAAGGGGAACTGACTACCAAACACCCCTTGCCTCCTAACCCCCCAGAAGTAGAGCCCAATCACTGCTGCCCCCCATCCTACTTAGTTTAGGCTTGGGCTCCCACCACCAGCATATCCATGTGGCCAGAGTGAGTTATTCATCCTGGTTTGCGTCAGCCCCATCTGGGTTGTGTGTGGGACACATACAGAGATGCACACATGTACTCTTGCATATACACAGTTCCTCATTCCCAAAGGCCCAGACAGGATGTTGTTAAAAAAAAAAAAAAAGGATCGTCACATCCTGCAGAAAGGGACATGTATGCACAGAGCGAGGAGTTGGGTGAGATCTCAAGACTGAGGGCAGACCCTGGATTTAAAGGTCCAGAGCGGAGAAATGCTTCGGGGAGGGGGCATGAGGATTTGTTATGCCCCTCCCCCTACCTTGAGTGAATGAATGTGGTGGGGTTGAGGAGAGAGAACTCACCCCTAAGTGGCAGGGGCTCTGAAATGGACCACTGGATTGGTGCTGAGAGCAGGGCATCAGGAAACCAAGTGGTGGGAAAGGCCAGAGGTGCCCTGGTTATGATGTGTTTCACTGTGTGATCACATGAAAGTTCTTGTTCCTCTCTGGTACTCCTGAGAAGGAAAAGAGGGTGCTATCTAGAATCCCTGGGGTCTTTCCGGCTTCAGCATCATGAGTGTGTGATGTTCCCAAGAGGTCCGCAACCTTCAATGCCCCCAGCCTATGCCAGGATCTCTCTAGAGCCCTTACCTTGCCTTAGTCAAGTTTGTAAGCGTTTGTGTCAGCATCACAAACCCCTGTGCTGTTGCTCTGAGCTGGATTAGGACTCAGTGCAATATGTGTTCCTGCCTTCACAAAATTTACTGCCTGGCAGTGACTCTAGGGCCTGACATTCACAGTCCTCTACTTCCCATCTGCTTCCCTCCTTATTCCCTAAGCTCCCACCAGCCAGGCCCAGGGGCCATGTGCTATGTTAGAGAAGCATTATTATCCATCAGGGCTTGGGACTAATCCAGATGTCTCTTCCTATCCTGCTAGGGTGCAGCAGGTACTCTGGGGCTGTGCAGGGGAGCTGGCCCTGGCATCTTGAATGTCTGGCCTTTCTCAGAGAACCACATATACAAAGACTCCAGAGTAGGAAGTATCCAGAACCAAGCCTGGGTGCAGGGAGACATCCAGTATGGCCCAAGGGTATGAATACAGAGGTCAGGATGGAAAGGTGGGGGCTTGGCAGAACTGAGGGATGAAGGCTAGGACCAAGGGTTTGGATTTATGGATGGCCTTTGCCGGGGAAGGGCTGTGACCCTAGCAGGAAAGGGGCTACCTGGACGGCGATGGAAGATGGGGAAGGACCTTAGAAAGCCTGAAGGAGGCTAAGAGCAGCAGACTATCCAAAGGAAGTGTGATTCCAGTTCCTTATCTGTGAGTGGAGAGGGATGTCCCTACTTCTTCGAGGGCTCTTTGTTCCCAGCCGGACAGGTGGTGGCACAGCTGTGCTGGGTAGCAGCTGTCGGGCAGCAGCTGGGACAACAGTTGGGTCAAGAGCTCCAGACCTAGAGCCCACCAGTGTCCCTTTCTGGAGAAAAGCAAGGAGGGACCCAAGAAGGGAAGGAGGTTAGGGGTCCTCTCAACAATTTGTACCAACTTCTCGGGGCTAGGGCCAGACCCTCCTTCCTTCCTTCTCTCTCTCCTCCCCTTTTCTCTCCTTTCCTCCCCTCTCTTCCTCCACTCTTTATTTCCTCCTCATCCTTTCACTTTCTCTTGTCTATTATCGTCTTCCTCCTCTCTTTTCCTTTCATCTTCCTCATGCTCTTGTAGCCCACAGGCTCCTGAGAAATGGAACTTTGGGGGGAGGGTGTGAGTTCTTCTCAACCTCAGGGACAACAGGTCTTCCTTGGCCCGGGTGTCTCTTCCCCATGGGTCCTCAGCCTCTGCCTGCATCAGGATAAGAGGTGTCTCTGCATTCCCTTCTGTGAAATGGATCTGAGCAAACACAACAGAAGAAAGGCTGGAGACGTGAAGGAAGGTGGTTAGGCCAGCTTTCCGGCCAGCCTTAATGAAGGCTGCAGTGCGAGGAGAAGGCATTAGCTAGGGTGGAGGCTAGGAGCTGGAATGCCAGGTTCCATGGGGGCTTGAGGACGGAGGGGGAGAGTCTGGGAGTGACCAGTGACCTCATCCTCATTTCAGAGAGGCAGGGATTGAGTTGGAGGATATCCCCGGGGCCCTTTGTGTTTGAGAATGCAGCTCTTGGTGGGCTGGTTCCTGTGCCAATTGCTGGGTTGCCATGGTTACCAGGGGATGCCCAGCACTGAGCACCAGATTCTCCTCCTCCTCCCTCCTCATAGGGGGAGGGACAGCGGGTACCAAGGCACACGCCAGGTAAATTCTTGGCGCTGGCCAATGAGGGAGAAGGATCATGGTAGCCAGGGAACAGTAACCAAGGAACCGTTGCCTTGGAGTCTCGCACACCCGCTGCACTGGGTTGTGGGCTGGCCGCTGAGCTGACTAGGCCGTGATTTCTCTCCCACCATTCCCAGCTCCCCATCTGACCCAGGCCTCCTAGGCTCCTAGGGTGCACTCTATGAGCTCTGTTGGGAAATGGTGCCTAGCCCCTTTGTCATGGCCAACAACAGAAGCCCTCCCTCTTCTTGTCCTGTTCTGTCCTGCCCCTGGTGGTATCCCATTCCCTCCCCAGTGCCATCCACACCCAGAATTGGCTGCCTGCTCCCTGACAGTTCCTTCTCTCCAGGGCTCTATACACATATGAGGATGGCTCTGATGACCTCAAACTTGCTGCATCAGGAGGTAAGAATTCCAGCCATTCCTCTTCTTTTCCACCCCCTCCTCGGGTTGTTTTCTTCTGGCCCCCTGGCTCCCAGCCACTTTCCCCGCCTGCAATCCGGCAGACCCACACTTGTCTGGTGGTTGGCCTTCCTGTAATCCCTGCAATCCTGAGAGTGGGGAGGGAAGAGATCCTGTTTCCTGTTTGACTTCTGAGAAGGCTTAATGAGGAAAAGTGACTTGCCCAAAGTCACACAGACAGGGGAAGAGTCTTGCAGGATGGCCCAGGTTCCGTCAGGGCAGGAAGACTTAGTTAAGGAGGGCTTCATTTTACTTTGCTGGGCACTAACACCTGGTGAGACATGTGTGATGAGTGCGAAATGAGAATGTAGAGCCGGGTGTGGTGCCGCTTGCCTTTGTCCCAGCACTCAGAAGATTGAAGTGGGAGGGTTGCAATGTGTTCAAGGCTAGCCTTGGGCTACAGAGTGAGTTCCATGTCAGCCTGGACTAGAGTGAGGCCCTACCTGGGGAGGGGGAAAAATGAGGTTGTGTGAAGAACAGACACCTTTTTAGTCCAATCCTCATTCTGGCACCCCGTGATACAGAGACAATCCCCTTCCTCTCTACCCCCAACCCCATTACTCAAAGCTCTAAGACCTCCAGGTCCTACGGGCCAGAATAGAAATCCCCTGCGAGTTTTAGACCTTTCGTGTGATGCAGATGTAGGGGGTAGAAAGTTCTGACGCTCTCCTGGCTCCCCCAGAAGGGGGCTTGCAGGAGCTCTCAGGCCACTTCGAGAACCAGAAAGTGATGTACGGCTTTTGCAGCGTCAAGGACTCCCAGGCTGCCCTGCCAAAATATGTGCTCGTCAACTGGGTATGAGCTGTGGGCCGGGGCTGGGAGCTGAGGACCCTAGGCAGTCCGTGACTGGGAGAATCCTCTGGGGAAGAGTGTTTGGGCCTGCAGGCTGCTTTCCTCCCTTTGTCCTCTCCTGATCCCCTCTTCACTGGCTACACTGCAGGTTGGTGAAGATGTGCCTGATGCCCGCAAGTGCGCTTGTGCCAGCCATGTGGCTAAGGTGGCCGAGTTCTTCCAGGTGTGTGGGGGCCTGAGCTCAAGGAGGTGGGGACAGCCCCCCAGGGCCAGGTCTGTATGCCCGGGGGTGGTGAAGGAAGTCTGGGTACCGCCGCCTAAACACCGCTTTCTTGTGGAAGGGCGTGGATGTGATTGTGAACGCCAGCAGCGTGGAGGACATCGACGCGGGCGCTATCGGGCAGCGACTCTCCAATGGGCTAGCACGGCTCTCCAGCCCTGTACTGCACCGGCTGCGGCTTCGGGAGGACGAGAATGCCGAGCCCGTGGTCAGTCAGTGTGGGCCTGGGCAGGCTCTGTGCATAGGAGCCCCGAGCACCCAGCCTGCTCTGGGTGCTCATGCCAGGGACTTGGCTCTGCAGGGCACCACCTACCAGAAGACAGACGCCGCTGTGGAGATGAAGCGGATTAACCGTGAGCAGTTCTGGGAGCAGGCCAAGGTGCATAACTCTGACCCTGGCCTTCAGGCTGAGGTGTCCTAGCTGAGCCTGCAAGGTAGCTCTAAGTCCCTCACTTTAACAGTGCCCTGTCCATATACTTCCCCGGCTAAGGGAGCCTTTTGTACCTCCTGCACATAGGGTGCTTCCCCTCAATCTCCAGGCTACCTACCCAACCTAGGTGGGGTTGAGATACAGGGGCAGGGTTGGCCTGGGGTTCAAGACCTGCACTTCTGGGCATGGGATGCAGAAGGAGGAAGAGCTGAGGAAGGAGGAAGAACGGAAGAAGGCTCTGGATGCCAGGCTCAGGTTTGAGCAGGAGCGCATGGAGCAGGAGCGGCAGGAGCAGGAGGAGCGGGAGCGACGCTACCGAGAGAGGGAGCAGCAGATCGAGGAGCACAGGTGAGGTCCGCTCAGGTAAGGGCTGTCTGTGTGTCCCACCTGCCCCCCCTGAAGCGAGTGCTTGCCACTTCTCATTCCAGGAGGAAACAGCAGACTCTGGAAGCTGAAGAGGCCAAGAGAAGATTGAAGGAGCAATCTATCTTTGTAAGTTTTTCTCCAGGGTTCTCAGGTTCTCTTCAGGAAGTTGAGGATGGTACCCATGCTCCTAGGCTCTGAGCCTCCTAGAGGCATCAGTGGTTCTGGGATAGCACCAAGGGTTCTGGGAACTTGCATACTGTGTATGTCATGAGCATTGGGCCTGGCACCCCTTCACGTGTGCTTCTGGCAAAAGACTTCCTCTAGAAGTTTTTCTACATTGAAAAGGAAAACCAACTTGGTCCAGCCCTTCACCGATCTGGCCCCCACTGCCTCTTCCTATGGAGCCTGGGGGGCTTAGGGTGGATTCTACATGGGTACTGCACTTAGGGGCTTGAAGCCTGGGACCCAGAAGAGTGCCCCAGAGCTGCCTGAATGGATTGGGGCCAGAGCTTGGAGCACCTCTCTCCCAAGTGTCTCCTGGGCAGTTTGGTTAGCACTACTATTCCCTAAACACTGAAAATGATCCATCGGTCTATGAATTGATCCTTGAAAATCACAACAGAGACAAATCTTTGTGCTTTGGGGCTTTATTTATTATTATTATTTTGGTGCTAGGGATTGAACTCAGATCCTCACACATGGTAGGTAAGCACTGTACCACTGAGTTACTACATTCCTAGACTAGCCCCTGGATTGAATTTCAATATTTGAGAAATAGCTAAGGTCATTCAGGTTGGAGAGTCCTGTGGTGATTAGTACTGACTGCATTGGGACCATGACTGGCAAATGTTGGGCCATGATGTCTGGAATGAAGCTTGGAGGGAAGGGCCAGTTCTGCAGGTATCCATCCATATCAAGGGACTGTCTTAGGTCACGCCAACCATAACCCCTGGACAGGCAGAAATGGTGTATGTGGTAAAGTGCAGCCAGTAACTGTCCATTATACTCTTGCCACCTGCCTTATACTGGGTGTTAGAAATATTGTAGAAAACAAGATGAGAAGTCTTTTTTCAAAGTTAGTTTATTTGGGCTGGGCTTGGTGGTGTATGCCTTTAGTCCCAGCATTTGGGAGGCAGGGGTAGGAGGATTGCTGTGAGTTTGAGACCTGAGACTTCATGGTGAATACCAAGTCAGCCTGGGCTAGAGCGAGACCCTACCTTGAAAAAAAAGAGTTATTTGAGGTCCTCTTGCTGTTTTTTTGGGGGGGTGGGTGAGTTGGGTTAGGGGAGGAATGGGTTTATTTTGGCTTATGGACTCGAGGGGAAGTTCCATCATGGCAGAGAAAACAATGGCATGAGCAGAGGGGTGGGCATCATCTCTGCCACAGTACTGCAAACAGCAGCAGGAAGGTGTGCCTTTTAAAAAATATTTATTTGAGAAAGAGAAAGAGAAAAAGAAAAAGAGAAAGAGAAAGAGAAAAAGAGGCACATAGAGAGAGAATGGTGTGCCAGGGCCTCCAGCCACTGCAAACGAACTCCAGACACATGTGCCACCTGTGCATCTGGTTTTACATGGGTACTGGGGAATTGAACTCAGGTCTTTCTACTTTGGAGGCAAATACCTTAACTGCTGAGCCATCTCTCCAGTCCTTTTTTGTTTTTAAGACATGGTCTTGTTTTGTCCTGGCTGGCCTGCTACTGCCAATGTAGACCAGACTGGCTTCAAATTCAAGGCAATCCTCCTGCCTGAGCCTCATAAATTCTGGGATTATATACATGTGCCACCACACTCAGCTCATTTTGTGTGTGTGTGTGTGTGTGTGTGTGCGCGCGCGCGCGTGCGCACACGCATGCACCCATGCACACTAGGGTCTCTTGTAAGTAAAAACAAAAACAAGTGCCAGATGCATGTGTCACTTTTTTCATTTGCTTTATGTGGGTACTGGAGAATTGAACCCAGGCCGACAGGCTTTGCAAGCAAATGCTTTTCAACCACTGAGTCATTGCCCAACCCCTTGTTTTAAGATCTGATAAATACGTGTTACATAATCTACCAATTCAGCTACCTCATAGGATACAGTCCAGAGCCATTAAGTACATTTCCACTAGGCAACCATCTCCATCACCACTGCCATCTCTCATCTCAGGGCTCTTTTTGTTTTTAGAAACTGAATTTCTGCACACAATTGATTTCCCATTCTCCTTACCCATGATTCCCCTGATGAGCATCCTTCATTTTGTGTGAATTTGACTACTTTGCCTCTTATTAGTGGAGTCATGTAACATTTACCATTTAAAAAAAGATATTTATTTGAGAGAAAGAGAGGGTATGGGCATGCCAGAACCTCTTGCCACTGTAGATGTATGTGCCATTTTGTGCATCTGGCTTTATGTAGATAACTGGGAATTGAACCCAGACCAGCAGGTTTTGTAAGCAAGCACCTTTAACCACTGAGCCATCTCTCCAGCCCACCATTTATCCTTTTATGATTGGCTTATTTTACTCATTGTCATAGCATGTCAGAGTTTCCTTCCTTGTAAACACTGGATAATATTCCAAGGTAGACTATATTTTGTTTATCTATTCATAGCAACCTCTCCGTTTTTGAGGCAAGGTCTCACACTAGTTCAGACCGAGCTGGAACTCACTCTGTAGCCCAGGCTGGTTTCAAGCTCAGGGCAATCCTCCTACCTCAGTCTCTTAAGTGCTGGGGTTATAGGCATGAGCCATCACTCCTAGCTAGCAAGGTCTTTTTGCAAAAGCTTTTTTATTTTATTTTATTTATTTATTCATTTTCAAGCAGAGATACAGAGAGAGAGAGAGAGAGAGAGAGAGAGAGAGAGAGAGAGAGAGAGAGAGAGAGAGAGAGAGAGAGAACACCAGAGCCACTACTTTGTGGGTCAGCTTATGTATGTACTGGGGAATTGAACCCGGGGCCTTAGGCACTGGAGGCAAATGCCTTAACCGCTGAGCTATCTCTCCAGCCCTAAAAGCTTATTTTTATAGAAAACTTTAGAACAGGTGCACATGCAACAAAAGTAGATAGAATATGACTCTCCTGAATGAGACATTTGTCTTTGGCAGTTATCAACATGTTGAGCAAAGTCTAAAGGAGTTGTATACCAGCTCATGTGTAGTAACTGGACGATGAAAAGGTCACAGTGGTGACCTTTTGACTTCAAGTCTTCTAAGGAAGGTTCTACATGAGAAACTTTGAAACAGTACTGTAAAAATGTTTTCTGTCTGTAGCCAGGCGTGGTGGCGCACGCCTTTAATCCCAGCACTCAGGAGTCGGAGGTAGGAGGATCGCTGTGAGTTCAAGGCCACCCTGAGACTACATAGTGAATTCCAGGTCAGCCTGGACTAGAACGAGACCCTACCTCGAAAAACCAAAAAAAAAAAAAAAGTTTTCTGTCGACATTGGAGCTGTTAGGAGCTGCTCTTTCTTCCCCTGTTAATAATACTGAGTGCTCTTTGTCTGGGTTCCCTTTTTGCTTTAGCTACCAGGGAGTTTCCATGTATCAAAATGCTTAGGACCAGCAGTGCTCTTGACTCATTGTTAGTGACTTGTTCTTTATACCACCACAGTTCACGCTTGTTTCAATGGTATTCACATTGTGTATAGTTTCAAGCCTCTGCTCCTACCTTTGATTGAAACCAAGAAAAATCGTATTAGGCATGGCATGATGGGTGATGGGTGGGGGAACTAGATTGGGTGTAGGGAGAGGAATGTAGCCAAGTCAAGGGCCTGGCCACCTATATTACTGGGTTACAATCTCATATAGGTCTTGCTCTAGCCCAGGCTGACCTAGAATTCACTATGTAGTCTCAGGCTGGCCTGGATTTTGTGGTGATCCTCCTACCTCTGCCTCCCAAGTGCTGGGATTAAAGATGTGTGCCACCACATCTGACTTAACAATCATTTAAAATCTATATTTATTTATTTATTTGAGAGTGACTGCTGCACCACACTGCAAACTAACTCCAGATGCTTGTGCCACTTTGTGTATCTGGCCTTACGTGGGTACTGGGGAATCATACCTGAGTTCGCAGGCATTTCAGGCAAGCACCTTAACCACTGAGCTGTCTCTCCAGTCCCCCCTTTTTTTGGAGAAAGAGAGGGAGGGAGAGAGAGAATGAGAATACAATTTTACAGTAGTGTGTGAGGAGGGCAGGTGAAGGGCCCGAGGGAGTGGTGGGGACTGTAATGAACTAGGTGGCACACATCAGTGCAAGGGCAGTTGCCACACAGCTCTGGCCACCAGCTAGCAGCTCTGGGGGCCTGCAAGATCATATCGAGAAGCTAGGGACCTGAGGCTACAGCTCAGTGGTAGAGCACCTGTCCAGCATGCACAAGGCCCCTGGTTGGATCCCAGGTACTAGAAAGCGGGGAAGAGGAAGGGGGCCAGGTGGCCAAGAACCTTGAAGGTAGAGAAGGCTGTGTGGCTGAATTCAGAGATGCAGAGGTGCCAGCTCTTAGGTTGGTTGAGGAATAGATGCCCAGGACATGTTCCTTTGCCATCCAGGGTGACCAGCGAGATGAGGAGGAGACCCAGATGAAGAAGTCGGAATCAGAGGTAGAGGTGAGAGCTATGTGTGTGGTTGTAGGTGAGGTGGGCAAGGGCTGTCCCAGTCAGCCTGGCCCCACCCGGCCCTAGCCCTTTCTGTGTGCTCTCAGGAGGCAGCTGCCATTATTGCCCAGCGGCCTGACAACCCACGGGAGTTCTTTAAGCAGCAAGAGAGAGTTGCGTCGGCCTCCGTGGGCAGCTGTGATGCGCCCTCACCCCTCAACCACCGACCAGGTAGTCCTTGGCTCCACCCCTACTGGACCCCTATAATTCCTCAGGTTATGGTCCTGAGTCCCTGTGGGCACCTTGGAAGAGAAGCCTTGCCCAAGGACCCCTTGGAGAAGGCAAGACCCCTCCAGCGTGCTTTCACCCACAGCCTCCCAGGTGGCAGCACCCCTAGAGAGGCTGGGGGCTGACGGGGTTGCTGTTGGGTTCTGGCTGAGCAGTGGGTAGTGCTGGAGGCCAGTTGGGCAGTTCTGGCATGGGTGCAGGCACTTGCTGGCTGTCAGGAGCTGCCCCAAAGGGTTGGACTAGGTCTGGCCCGAGCACTGTGTATGCATGCGGGGTGGGGATCTTACCCTGCCCCTGTGTTTGAGCAGCCTGGAACCTTCCCCCAGGGTCTCTGTTTGGCTTCTACCTTCCCCTGAAGCACCCTTTACCTGTTGTCTGTCGTTCTGAGTGTCTGCATCCACTGTGCCCTTGGTCCTGTGCTGGGGTTCCAGGAGCATGGCACGCTCTCCCCATTTGTGCTGCCACACGAACAGGCTGGCTGCGTGTGGCAGGCTCATGGCTGTGTGTGTGTCTGGCGCTGGCTGATGGGGCGCATCGGATGGCTTGAGGCTGTGGTCCAGCTTAGCTGAATGTGTGCCTTGGCTGAAGGCGGCTTGGACATTAGGGCTGGCCCTGGGGTGGGTGAGGCCTTGAGGCAGGGGTGGGGGAGACTGACCCTCTCTTGTCCTCTGTCTCTTTCTCTGTCTGTCTCTTTTGGCAGGTCGTCCGTACTGCCCTTTCATAAAGGCATCGGACAGTGGGCCTTCCTCCTCCTCCTCTTCCTCCTCTTCCCCTCCACGGACTCCCTTTCCCTATTTCACCTGTCACCGCACCCCAAACCTCTCTTCCTCCCTCCCATGTAGGTAGCAGCCCCAGGCCTCGGCAGGGTGGGGTAAGGAGGGCCCCGCTTCCCAGCAGCCCCCTCGCCCTCTCCCCCAGCCTGACTGCTGATCGCTGGTGTTTGACCCCAGAGCAGGTACTGCCTGCCTCTCGTCCCTGTCCCTGCAGGGCACTGGCTCCCAGGGGCCTGGTTTACAGGGTCTGGAGCTGTGGTCTGGCCCCTGGGGGGCCTGGGGAGCTCATAGCCCCCACCCATACTCGAGACAAGGTGGACTGTTCTGACCCCACCTGGCTCTCCCACGCTCATGGACTAACTTGGGGGTTTGTTCTTCAGGCAGCCACCTGGACAGCCACCGGAGGATGGCACCCACTCCCATCCCCACCCGGAGCCCATCTGACTCCAGCACAGCCTCTACCCCTGTCACTGAGCAGATTGAGCGGGCCCTGGATGAGGTCACATCCTCACAGCCTCCACCACTGCCCCCACCGCTCCCACCAGCTCAAGGTGAGAGAAGGGCGCCATGTGTACCCATCTTCCCATCAGTTTCTGGACTGCAAACTCCAGGTTGCCACAGTAACAACTTCCAAGGGGACTGGACCACCCACCACTAAGACTGCATTGCCCAGAAAGTGTAGCATTGAGGAGCCCTGGTGCTGCTAGGAGACCTGCCCTCTCCGAACCTCAGTGGTTCATCTCTACCATGGCCACCTGGGCTTTTCTCCCTGGGCTGCTCAGCCAGTGCTTTAAAAACACTAGGTAGCCTTTAGCACCAGCACTGTGGGGAGGTTGAGGTAGGAGTTCCAAGTCATCCTGGCTAGAACGAGACCCTGCCTTGAAAATCACAAGCAAAAGAACACGCACTAAAGGGAGTGCAAAGTGTGTCTGGTGCTGAAGGTGCCTGTGTGGCAGTCTTAATGGACGTGTTCTTGTCTAGAAGTCCCCATTCTCTCCCTCCTCCGCTCCTCAGCAGGTGGGCAAGGCATCTTAGTGACTGCCAGGTCTTTCCATCCTTCCCCAAGGGGGTCAGCTGTGTTGTCTCCTCCATGTGTATCCTGACAGAGGCCCAGGAGTCCAGCCCCACCCTGGAAGGTGAAGTGACCAGCCAGGAGGCCAGAGTAGCAGCACCCCCTCAGGTCTGGACCAGCGGAGTGGAGGAGCCCCCTCAGGCACAAGAGCCTCCCCGGGGGCGTGGCAGCCCTGTGCAGGATTTGATGTCCGAGGAGTCTCCAGAGCAGGCCATCCTGGCTGAGTCTGTTGAGCCTGCTGCCACTACCACCTTGACCACCACCTCAGTAGCTGACGCTGTGGAGACCAACACTGCCCTCACTGATCCCACTGTTGTTACCACCGTCACCCCTGCAGCTGCCAGCCTCATTGACCTATGGCCTGGCAATGAGGAAGAGGCCTCAGCACCCCAGGCTGAGCCCAGGGTGCCCACAGCACCCTTGGGTGCTGAGGTGCCTCTGTTGGATGAGGTGGCTCAGGAACCACTGGCACCAGTGGGTGAAGGCTCTACCAACCTTCTTAACTTTGACGAGCTGCCTGAGCCACCAGCCACCTTCTGTGACCCAGAGGAGGAAGTAGAAGGAGAGCCCTTGGCTGTCCCTGAGGCCCCAACTCTGTCCTCAGCTCTTGCGGTAGACCAGGAGCTGGAGCAGGAACTGGACCCCGAACCCCACCTACTGACCAATGGCGAGACCACCCAGAAGGAGGGGACCCAGGTGGGGCAGGGCATCATGGTGGGAGGGGCTGTAGTCAGGGCTGGGTGGGGAATGCTGCTTACCATCCATATTGAGAGGAAGTTCCATTTCACATTCCCTCCTGGGACCGTTTCTGCTTTTGTTCCCAAGCAGGCATCTGTTTCCCAGGCAACCACTCTTTGAATCATTGGTTGCCAGGAAACAGGCTCAGGCCTGCTGGATCAGCTGTAGTCATGGTGGGCGTGGCCTAGTGACCGGTGTTTTCCCCCTCCCTCCAGCAGGCCAGCGAAGGGTATTTCAGTCAATCACAGGAGGAGGAGTTTGCCCAATCCGAAGAACTGTGTGCAAAGGCTCCACCTCCAGTGTTCTACAACAAGCCTCCAGGTAGTTACTCCTGCAGTGGATAACAGGGAGGAATTGTGAGGGTGTGGGGTGAGTTTGGGGGACACCATCCATCTGCTGAGTCATCTTAACTCCTCTCCTCCCAACATAGAAATCGACATCACCTGCTGGGATGCAGACCCACTACCTGAAGAGGAAGAAGGCTTTGAGGGTGGCGATTAAGTGGTGGTGCCTGCACTGTGCTGCCCTTGCCTAGGCCGCCCACCACGGGCCTCGGGCCAGACGGCCAGCAGTGCCTGCATTAGCAGCAGCTCCGCCTGGCACCCACTCTGGATTTTGGCGCTGGCCAGGGACTTTTGCTTCCTTACCCACAGGGCCTGACTTTTACAGCTTTTTTCTTTCTTTTTTTTTAAAGTTGATAGACTTGTACAGTTGATTGGTTTTCCTCCTGTTGGTAGTTGAAATGCTGTTGCCAATTCCCCTCTCCCTACCCAGACCAGATTGTAGCTTAGTCTTCCCCGCTCAGCTGGCCAGGGTGGTGGCCTCACCTTTCTTGGGACCTGGTGTGGGGGGTTCTGGTGAAAAATGTCCACCCCCACCTCTTTTCCTAGTTTTATGTTTCTTGAAAAATATCACTTTGTATTCTCTGTCCAGGGCTTCAGATATTTTGCACGAATTTTAAAACATGGCAATAAATGGCTCGTGGGCTCTGGCTCCCTGGGACCCCCTCCCCCTTCTCTCTAACTGGTCCAAAGGAAGTAGCAGGCCCACCTGGGGCTCCTTGACTTCCCGCCCTCTCCTGCCGGGCAGGTCCCAGGCTGGAGGCCCTAGGCACATTTCAGGTCGGGGCTATGGAAGGGACGGACCCAGGGGGTTGGGTGGCGCCTCCCAAACAACTTTGCTTGGGTTCTTTTTCACGGTCAGTACCGTTTTTTTTTTTCGGGGGAAGCACAAATTTCTGTAATGGGTCGTGCTCATGTCTCTTAATAAAGAACTCCAGATCCCTTTGGGCCTGCTGCTGTGGGCCTTCGGGGTTGATCTGGCTTGGGCGCCTGCCCTAATGACCCGCTTCCCAATTCCTCCCACCTCCAAAGCTTCAGAGAGCTCTACACGGCTACCCTGTGATCCCCAGAGTAGGCTAGGTGAGGGTCTTAGCCCCCCTCCCCACCAAGCTGTAGGAAATGGGGCGTGCAGGCCCCTTCCTAAGACCCAGCGTGCCTGATCACTAGAATCTTGTGTGCAAGCAGCTGGTGCCCCCTCCGCTTGTACCAAAGCAGATCACACACCTTTATTCTCCTCAAAATGTAACAAACGGGGTAAGAAATCCCTCCCTCCCCCCGCCCCTCCCCGCTGTCCAGGGGAAGCATTTAAAAAGCCCCGCAGTCAGGTCAGGAGTTCGCCAGGGGGCTCGGGACGCCAGACGCCCCTCTATACGGCTGTAGTCCTCCCGAACAAGGGGATGGAGACCGGCAGGCGCCAAGCTCCGTGTTCCAGGGGCTCGCGACTGCTGAGCTCCGAGTCGGTCCAGCTGGGGAAGACCCGGCGGCTGCGCTCGGTCTGCAGGCAGAGGGCGGGGCAGGGCGCCGCGGGCCGCGGGGCGCTGGGCAGGTGCAGCGCCGAGGTGTAGCCCCGGTCCAGGAAGAGAGGCTTGTAGCTGGGCGGCGGCTGCTCCTGCTTCTCCGCACTGTCGCGGCGGCTCAGAAAGGGCGTGACGATCTTGCGGTAGAGGCCGCGAGTGTCCGTGAGCACCTCGCTGTAGGGCGGCGGCGGCTCGGCCATCAGCACCGCCTCCTCGTAGCACGGTGGCTTAGACATGTCCGACTCCGCTGCGGAATGGGAAGCGGTCGGTGGGGGAGAAGCCCAGCCCGCCTCCAGGGTCTCCCCGGTGCAAGCCGCCCACCCCTGCGGGCCCGGAGGGATCGCCACGTAGCGGAAATGCGTCCTTACCTTGGCGCGGGTAGCTCCAAGGCCGGGGTGGCACGGATAGGTGCGGCGGCGGCGGGTGCGGCAGTGCGTGATGGTGCGGGTGCGGGTGTGGATGCGCATGCGACTGCGCGGGCCCGTGGTGCAAGAGCGGGTGCACGTGCACGTGGGGGTGCGCGTGCACAGCGCCCTCCAGGCGGCCGCGGTGCGGTGGCGGCGGCGGCGCCAGGCCCGGGGGACTCCCGGCCAGGCTGCCCTCGAGCTCGAGCGGCTCCAGCTCCAGGGCGCGCAGGTTCTGCTCCCGCAGCCGCTCCTCCTGGCGCCGTTTGAGGCGGCGGCGCAGGAAGCTGCAGAAGCAGCAGAGCAGGACGATGAGACCCCAGATGAGCCAGAAGCCCGCGAAGCACGTGAGGAACGTGTAGGTGCCCTGGGACATCACCATGGCGGCGGCGCGGGCGGCGGCGGCGGCGGGGGCCTCCGCAGCTTCACTGGACACTTGGCTCCTCGGCGTGGCCTCGAGCCCGCGCCACGCTCCCGGGTGCCGCCAGCGTCACTCGGGGACCCGCAGCCGGGGGCTGCCTACGGCGGGGCTCGAGTCGTGCGCGCGCCGGCGGGGGGCAGGTGGGGTGCCTACTCCTTCCCATGGCGCCGGTCGGCGGAGGCCTGCCTTACCCGGGGCCGCGAGCGACCTGCGGGGCAGACACGGGGCTCAGCGAGGCTCGCCGCGGTCCGGGGGAAGCCTCCACCGTGGGAACCCCCGCACTCCCCGGGGGGCCGGTGACGTCATCGCCGCTGACGTCACGCCCCGAGGTTTCCCCCGGTAGGGTTTTCCCGGCCGCGGCTACTGCCCAGGTGCCGACGCGACGCGTGGCCGTGGGGCCGGCAGGGGGCGCGCGAAGCCCGTGCGAGATCCACCACCCGTAAGCCCCGGGCACAGGCTCGGAAGCGGCTTCGGAGGTCATGGCGCTGTTACTTTGGGTGGGCAAAAGTGCGGCCCACCCCTTCGAGCCCTACACACAGCCCGCCTGGCGCCCAGCCTGCGGGGGGTTCGAGGGGTGCCAGCCTTGCCTTTGTGCCCGCCGTGGGCCGGACCCTCCTTCCTTCCTCTGGGCGCCTGCACCGGGGATTCCAGCTCAGCCTCCTACCATGCCCAGCCCCGCTTGGCTTCACCACCCTTACCTCCGAGCCAAGCTCTCTCCCCCAAGGAAAAGTAGTCATTTAAACCCACCTGGTCCCGCACTCCAAACGGGCATCCTATCCCGGCAGAGGCTGAGAAGCATGCCTGCATCCTAAGAGGGAGCCCTGCCTTGCTCTCAGTGAAGGGCACAGGCCACAGTTCACCACGGAACAGAAATGTGCCCTTCTTGGATGCCTTCCACCATGGGCTTTAACATAACCTTTCTGGATAACTGGAATTATCTCTTTCACGGATGAGGAGTGGGAGACCAGTTAGCAGAGCCTAATTTTGAACCTAGGCCTGGTCACAAACCTTAGCCTCAGCGGGTGAGAACTGGTGCTTGAGCCTCAGAGGCTCTTCTAGGACCTCTAAGGAACCAACCACCTTGCCCTTGGCACACCCGCTCAAACTCAGCTTTGGCAACCACAGTTGCCAGGCCACGGACACCCCACTGTCTCCCCAGATGACTCCTGTCTGACTCCATGACTGCCTTTAGCCATGTACCACTTGGTGTGTATGCCAGCCCTTTCCCCTGGCTTGTGTTCCAGAGCAGACAGTGGCAGGAACAATAGCTCTGCCCGCCCCCTCGACAACCCCGCCAAGAGGCTGCCATGGTGACAGAGCCCAAATGAAAACACGACGCTGCCAGTCACTGGGAGTTAATTAAGTCTGTTCTCCTGTTCCTGAACCCTCAGAAACTGGAATGTGCTGAGGAAACTGGCAGTAGGTAGAAGTTCCCTGGCCCATGGGGCAGGGGCAGTGCCAGTCCAGAAAAGGCACGTCTGTGATTGGAGGTAACTGGGCTTAGCTGACTTAGAAAGAGCTGTCAGGAGCCAGGTAGAAGGCTGAGGCAGGAGGATGACTTAAACCCAAAAGATAAAGGCCATCCTGGGCAACATATCAAGGTGGCAATCTCTTAAGGATAAATAAAGGGAACTTAAAAAGTATGAGGCTGGGGTTATAATAGCATTTGCTGCTTAAGCATGAGGGCCTCCTGCACAGAGATCACCAAGTTCAACTCCTCAGAACCCACATAAAAGGCTGGGTATGGGGGCTGGAGAGATTTCAGCAGTTAAAGGAACTTGCTTGCAAAGCTTGATGGCCCTGGTTTGATTCCCTGGTCCCCATGTAAAGCCAGATGCACAGAGTGGCACATGTATCTGGAGTTCATTTGCAGGGACAGGAGGCCCAAGCATGCCTATTCTCTCACACACTCATATATATCTTTTCAAGATAGGATCTTGCTCTATCCCAGACTGACCTGGAATTCACTGGTCTCCGGGTGGCCTCAAAGTCATGGTGACCCTCCTACCTTTGCCTCTCAAGTGCTAGGATTAAAGGTGTGTGCCACCACACCAGGTTAGTAAATATTTTTCTAGAAAACTAAAAAGCTGGGTGTGTTTATGCATGTCTGAACCTGTCTGTAGAGTGAAGACAAGAGAAACACTGGGCTCATGGACTGAGGGAGAGACCCGGGCTCAAGAAACTATTCAGAGGAGCAGTAAGAGAACACCTGACATTCTCTGACCTCAGCACACATACATACACTGCACACCGCCATACATACATGCCAAAAAGTCAGAGGTCCTTCTCTTCCCATGGAGAACCTTACAGGATCGTCACCATGATCTTATGACTGTTGGTCGTGCCACATTTGGCCGATGAAGAAACAGGTTCTGAGAAGGAAATGACTCGCCTCAGGTCACACAAATAATAAAGGGAGGAGCTAAGTCTCAGCCTGTTTCTGAATCCAGACTGTCCACTTTCCTTATGTGAGGAGTAAGATGTGAATGAAAAGCCCAGTGTTTGTTAGCACTCAGTACATGAGGACTTGGCAGGCCTAGACGCACTGGGTAGTCAAGTGTAGCCAGGCCAGATAGTAGCCAAATTGCATACTCTTCCTGCCAAGGCCCTGAAAAGCCTGGCCATCTGCTGTGGTCTAGCTCATGGTGGGAAAGGGAAATGGACAGAGAGAATGGCAGCTTCAACTACAGTGACTAAGCCCTACGGGTGTCCAGCTCAGGCTGGGCATTAGGCCAAACTTAGGGCAGGCTAACCCCCAACCCCGCTGTTCCCAGCGGTTCATCCACCAGGTAAGTCATCATTGCATCTACAGACAGGCAGCTGTGGGTCACAGAGGAAGTCTCTTGCTTGGGGTCTCACCACCAAGCTGAACTTCTAGAACTAATCTGGCTCCAGTGTCCAGCTCGAGAAGCAAGGGTTGGATACTAACAACTATTCCTGGGGCTGCAGCAGGCCGAGGGCCACAGTCTGGCCTGAAGCCTCTCTTACCATCTAGTCCACACAGGACACTCACACAAGAACATCAGTCTGGTGCCGGGCATGGTGGCACACGCCCTTAATTCCAGCACTTGGGAGGCAGAGGTAGGAGGATCGCGTGAGTTCGAGGACACCCTGAGACTACTTAGTGAATTCCAGGTCCGCCTGGGCTAAAGCGAGACCCTACCTCGAAAAACCAAAAGAACAACAACAACAACATCAGCCTGTGTTTCTAGCCCTTGTCAGGGACACTCACAAACTCACACTCAGAGTCCTGGTCTCAGCCACTAGCAGCAATGCACTGTCCCCACAGGGGTGACAGCAAACACCTGCCAATTGTCTGATTCCTCTATTGGGAGCTGTGCCCTTCAGGTGGCCTCATCCTTCTGTCTGCCATGTTGTTTTCTGTGTGTTACTCTTTTCTCTGATTCTTGTGGATTATCTGAGCATTCCTATCTTGGCATATGTATAGCATTTTTAGCATATGGCCTTGTGTAACTTCCTTGGGACACACAGGGAGCGCAGCAAGAGGATTAAAATGAGGTGTTTCTTAACCACGATCCTGCCTCAGCTTCCTTGCTATCCATGACCATGGTAAAGAGCAAGGTAATTTGCACAAGGTATGGAAAGGTCTCCAGATCTGGGGGTGCAGAGCTGTGTACTTCCCTACAGATATCACCCAGATCTCACAATCTTAGGAAGCAGGCTAGTGTTCTTATCTGACAGGAGAACACTTGGCTCAGATTAAATGACACCTCCAAGGGCTATTGGTTCTTATTCTGGAGCCTGGTTTTCTGTGAGCACCTCTTGCATTGGCCCCTGCATGAATGACCCCATCCCCTCAGACCCCCCCCCAAATCTACTACGGGTCCTTTATCTCAGCAATGGGCTCACCACTCCAGCCATCAACATCTTTTTTCTTAACCTTCAGTGCAATGCTGTCATTTGTCCATGTCCATCAGTCCTCCTCACTGCCTGGCCATGTCACTATTACCTGCACCCCCTGCTACTATTTTTGCCATCACTCTGGACCCCTGCCCAGCCTTCTTGCTCTCCACATTGTCTATTCCCCCAAAGCTTCTCCACCTCACCCCTCTAGCACCTTCCCTCTGCCTTGAGAGCCAGTCTTGTCCTTAATATGGACCCAGCTGGTGCCTCTAAGCTTACATGTGTGTCTGAACCACATGGAGAGCGGTCTTGTCCAAACCTGGAGGCCTGGCTCCATTCCAAGCATTTAATTCATTAGTTAAGGAGTGGGGCCCTATTGCCTCAAACTCATGGCAATCCTGCCTCAGCTCAAGTACTGGGGTTATAAATTTGAGCCACCACACCTGGCTTCAGAGTTTACATTTCTAACAAACTGCCCACAGATGCTGAGCCAAGGAATACCCTGTGTCTGAGGTCATGGCCTCCAGGATGAGTTCCTGCCAGAGCCTCTTGGCTTCGATCCCCTCCCTGGACAAGTCTGCCCTGTGCCACCTTTCCACCATGGGCTCGATAAGGATAAAATAAAATTATCTCAGAATGTTCTGGAGTGGCCTGTGTCCAGTACCAACAAAGTAGCTCAAAAGCCATTTAAGGAGGGACTGGAGGTTTCCAGTTACCTGTTTAGTCTTTTAGCTGTAGAAGAGGGAACACTTCAGGAACGGGGTCTGCATCCAGTTCATTCCTTGGAAATGTCACTGAAAAAGAAGCCATCACCCAGCTCGGCCCTTGCAGAGTGGGCTATAAGCAAACCAAGAACCCATCCATCTATGAATAAAAGAAAAAAATGACATGGAGGCCCTCGCCAGGGACTCAAGTGGAGAGAGGAAGTCTTAGATAGTAGGGACTCTTAATTAACAAGGGGGAGTCTTGGTAATGAGGCTGGCTGCTAGTCCTTAGATGGATGGATGGATGGATGGATGGATGGATGGGATGAAGACCAGGGGACAGAGGGAGGAGAAGAATGCCCTGTGTACACTGAGAGGCCAGGGTAGGTGGAGGAGGAAGGCAAATGTCACTCAGTCCGGGGTGCCTTGCATGTCAATAGCCTCTACAGT
Source organism: Zapus hudsonius (assembly GCA_004024765.1). NCBI lineage: Eukaryota > Metazoa > Chordata > Mammalia > Rodentia > Dipodidae > Zapus > Zapus hudsonius. Next base: position 35,171 of record PVHP010003981.1, on the reverse strand, counting down.
CGTGACACCAACACCACTCAGGAGGCATCTGCTGTCACCTTCATTCTACAGACAAGAAATAGGTTCAACAAAGAGGTCCAGCTCAGGCCCATGCAGTCAAGTGTCTGTGAAGTCTTGGGAGTCTGCAAAGCCCACTGACCTGGCAGGGAGGGCATTTCAGGAAGATGGTAACATTCCTATATCCTTACTGGCAGGGAGGGCATTTCAGGAAGATGGTAACATTCCTATATCCTTACTAAGATGGATGAATGAAGGCCAGAGAGAGACGGACTTGTACCAGCTCCCAAAGTCAGCCTAGAGAGGACCTGGCTACAGACTCACTTCCAGCAAGGCTAAGGTACTGCTTGGACTCTGGCCTGTAGATCTCTGTGACCTAGTCCTGGCAGAGAAATTTTAACCAGGACAACAGAAGCTGGAGACCCAGTGGACTTGTGGTAGAAAGGACTTCCTCAGGCCTTCAGCTCTTGGGTGGGGGTGGGGCATAGGAAAGGGTAGTCACAGACCAGACTCTTACACACACACACACACACACACACCCTTTCTCATAGCATCAGGCACTTCCATTCCTCATCCAGCATGGGAATAATGATCTTCCCATGCAAGGAAAGTGGCTACACAGTGGGAGGTGATGCCCTCGTCTTGTCCGGAGCAACCAGTGCTAACATGCTGAGCATGAAGGGAAGCCATGTGTTCAGATTTAGATTCTGCCCTGGCTGAGTCATATGATCCCATTCTGGCTACTCTTAATCTCTAAGGTGAAGTTTCTTCACCTACAGGACAGGGATGATGGGACCTCCCTAGTAATGGTGTGCACAAACTGACCTAAAAAATACTTCAAGCCCAATGTACACAGTTATATGTGACCAAGCAAACACCAGCACCCCTCAGCTGGGAGGGGATGTGGAACACTATATTTACTGTATGCAGCCTGGGGGTGATGTGAAAAGAACACCCCACCCTCACTTTACCATGGACTGTAGGTTTCAGACTTAAGACCTTCAGCTTGAATACAACTGATGGGTATATTTTGTTGGCTCATGTCTCAAATTTATTTTTTCAATATTCTTTTTGTTGCCAACATTTGCTTGAAGGTCTGGATTTCTGCTTGATTTCAAAAACTGGATAATCTGGACATACCAAGTCCACATCTCACCGGATAACTGAGCAGCTACCTGGCTCACTCTGCTCATTCCATCGCTCCCCTGAGCCCTGAAGACCTTTGGGTGTCCCATCTCTGAGCTACAGTGGGCAACCATAGGGACTAGCAAGCACCTAGGCCCATCATGGCTGCATTCCTCCACAGTCAGCTGTACAGGCAGGCCACAGATTCCATGAACCAAAGACCAGGGGCTTTTGGGGGGGGGTAGTGATCCCAAAGGACTGAGGCATCAAGACTGAGACTTGGGCTGGAGAGATGGCTCGGCAGTTAAGGCACTTGCCTCCAGTGCCTAAGGCCCCAGGTTCAATTCTCCAGGACCCACATAAACCAGACCCACAAGGTGGTGGCCCTGGTGCGCTCTCTCTCTCTCTCTCTCTCTCTCTCTCTCTCTCTCTCTCTCTCTTTGAAAATGAATAAATAAAATATTTTTTTAAAAAAAGACTGAGGCTTGCTTTCAGCTAGAGAGAAAATGGAGGGAGGAAGAAAGGAAGCCGGCCCGGCATCAGCACATCCTATACAGCATCTGAGGGGACGAGACACTGGCTGATTCAGCTGGAAGCAGGGAAGATGCACCAAGGCTTGAAAAGCATCCAGGGAAGGTCCCCACTGAAGGGATGTGAAAGAAAGCTAAGAATGCTCCCCCAGAAGGCTCTCCCTCAGTCATAGCTGCCTGAGTCACATGGCTGAAGAGGGGCTTTGCCACTAGAAAAATCTACAAGTAGCTCTCCTACCAACTGGTTGTTTGACCTTGGGCAAGTCCCTGAGCCTGAGTCTCCATCTCTAAGACAGGGATAATAAACTTACCTTGCACACTTGTTCTAAGAACTAGGAGACAATGAGTGTAGAGCATTTGAACAGGTTGCACAGAGCAGGAAAAGAATGAAAGGTCTGTGACTAATTCCCCAGGTTCCTGTGTCCAAGGGAGACTCAAGCCAGACTTGCCAAGCAGCACCCATCTGAGGACATCTTAAACCAAGGCCTCGATTTCCGGACATCCTGGTCACCTCTGGTGTCCAGGATACCTCTTTGGACGGGAAAGGAAACCCAGGGTGGTGTGGTTACAAGGATGCTGGTTCTGGAGCCTGTGGTCAGCGCTGGCATCTGCTGAGTCAGGCCCTGGAAAGCTGGCAGGGGGGCATTTGTCTCTCCAGCACACTGCCTGCTGAGGGGAGGTGGGGAGGGGAGCCAGGGGTCATTTCCTCTGACTCAGCAGCCATTCGAGGAGCTTCCCTGGAGGGCAGGGCACCTCCATGTGCTGTGGGCCCTCTGCAGGCCAACCTCCAGGGCAATCTGCACAGTTGAGGCTTTGTGCACAGACAAGAAAGAGGTACTGTGGTCCAGACAATGGGCTAGGTCGCTCCATTTGGCCTGGGCTTCAGCTTCCCTGGGTCAGCAATGTCCTTTCCTTTGCTCCTGCCCACTCTGCGTCCAACCCTCCCTGGAGAATGGTGGCCAGTCCCTGCTAAGGAAAATCGCTTCTGGAGAACGCAACCTCCTGTCAGTCTATGCCCCTAGGGGGCGGGAGATGGCCTTGGAGGTGGGCACCGCACGATGGAGAACCAGGGCAGAGACCCCAGACGCAGCCTCCAGGTCTCCTCCAGCGACAGGCCCAGGGTCCCCGCCGCCTCCACATTTGCAGCCACGTGGGAGCCGGCTCGTGCCCACGGAGCCGCTCCCCCACCCCGACGTGCCGAGCGAGGCAGGCACACCCAGACAGCCGAGGAGCGCGCCCCTCCCCCCGCGCCCCCGGCTGTGGCCCCGCGTGGGGTGGGGGAGGGGGCGTCGCCACCCCGCAGTCGCGTTGCCGGGGAGCGCAACCCTGTTGCTGTGGCAACGGTTTCCAAGCGAACCGGTGGCGGCTCGCGCCCCGCTCCGGCTTCCTCGCTCCCCGGCACTCTCCTTCCTTCCTTCCTTCCTTCCCTCCCTCCCTCCAGTGCGGCTGGGGGAGGGGCTGCCCGCCGCCCGGGCGGGGTGGGGGTCCGGGTGACGACCCCGGGTCCCGCAGCGCCGAGACGCCCACGGCTGGAGATTCAGCCCCGGGACCGTCCGTCCTCCGCCCGCGCGCTCCGTCCCCGCCTAGGCCGTGGCCAGCGCGGTACTCACGGGCCCAGGCATCCTCCTCGAGCTCGTCTGGTGGCCTCGGGGCGAGCGGCCCGGCGGACGGCACCGCGGCTCGGGGCGGGCGGCGGCCCCAGGGAGCGGACGGCGGCGGCGAAAGCGACTCTGAGCGCTGGGCTGGGAGGCGCGGGGCGCGCGCACGGGCGCGTGCTGAGCCCGACGTGCGCGCGCGCGCAGCCAGCAGACCCCCACCCCCCACCCCGCGGAGGAGGCTGCCGCGAGAGGAATGGGGTGAGTGGGACTCGGGACACACCTGCCGCGCCCAGACCGGGGCACCCCACCGCCGCCGCCGGCGACACTGGACTGTCAGGTAGGGTACGTGGCAGCCTGGCACGCGGGAGGCTCAGCCAAGCAGCCGAGGTCAAGAATCCGGACGTAGACACAGCTCGATCTGGGCAGCACACAAGCCTTCAGGCCCCGGCCACATCCCCTCGGGAACGCGGCACAGTGGGCAGGGGTTGGAGTTCAGCACCCCAGTGTGGCTTCTTCCCAACTTACGACCCCACCCGAGGTGTTTCCAGAAGGTATACGTCACCACGTGCCTACTAGGGAAAAGCATGGGTGTATGGATGTGCCCACCCGGAAAGAACAGAGAACTGAAGAGGGCCACCCTGGGGTTGTCCTACAGGAACCTGGCTGGCCTGGCCTTTTAACTGATTTATTGTTTCTACTCCCAACTTCTCTATGGCATTTATGGTGGTCTTCCGAAAACATCTTCCACCATGTCAGCGGGATACCAAGAGACAGAAGCCTAAAATGAGTTAAGTTTGAGCCCACAGGGACTAGTCCACATAACTTTCAAATGCAAAACTAAATTACAGCTCTGGTCAGTTGGTTCCAGGTGTATTGGCAATGCAAATTGTCCTCAAATGGTGCCAGCTATAACTTCCACAGCTCTGCGTTTATGTTCTGCCACCCTTCCCCAGAGAATTCTATCTCTCCCTAATAGTTTTAGCAAACACCAAGCAAACCAGAACCCACAAAAGTGACTCTGGACTCACATCCATCAGCGAACCACTCCAGGTGTCCAGGCTTTGGGGGAGTGAATATGTATTTCAAACAGCCACCTAGGATTGAGTCTCTTTGAATATGAACACCAGATTTCATTGGGGGAAATCATTACCCTCCACTCCGGATGGGTGCCTAATCTAAATTCGTGGCTCCAAGGTGCACTGGCAGGTTTTCAATCTCTCTGGTTTGTGGCGGCTGTAGCATCTCATCCTGGTAGTCGGGCCCTTGTGAGAGTGGAAACTGCAACTAGTGCCGGAGGCCCTTCGTGCCTGAGCTTTCAGGACAGGGATTAAATCCAGGCCCCTTGCACATGCTAAGCAAGCACTTGGCCTTTGAGCTTCATCCCTAAGCTTTTAAGTCGAGAGAAAGATGGTTCCATTCCCTTCAACCTTCCTACCCAGGTCCCCTTAGATGTACTTTGTTACATGTGTATGAATGGGGTGTGAGCCCAGAGCCATTTAAACTACATGGATAGAGTAGAGGAGGAGTCCCTCAAAGAAAACTCAGGCTGGGCTGGAGAGATTGCTCAGTGGTTAAGGTGCTTGCCTGCAGAGCCTAAAGATCCTGGTTCAATTCCTCAATACCCACATAAAGTCAGATGCACAAAATGACACATGTATCTGGAGTTCATTTGCAGTGGCTTGAGGCCCTAGTGCGCCGATTTTCTCTCTGCTTGCAAATAAATATTTTTTAGAGAAAAGAAAACTCAGGGTACTTTGTAGATGTTGGAGCAGACACCCTAACAAAACCCATTAAAACTGTAGGAATTCCCCCACCCTCCAGGTGAGGCTGCATCCATAATGCAGCTTTCAAAGCTGGCTGCATGTCACCAACATCAGCTGCAGCCACTTCCTCACCCCATGCTCAGGCACAGGAGGGCCTAGGCTACCCACTGGCTCCTCTTCCTAGCACATCTGGCTGTCCTGGAGAGCTCCAATACTTTGTGGGCAAGGGTTTCCCCCCAACCCCAAGAGCTCTGCTCTCATCTCCCTGTTGACCATACTGAGCTTCAAGTGGGCAGGGGCCTCTGTTCCAACCACAGAGCTGTAGTCTTGTCGGGAAATCAGGGTTTACCAAGGATTGGAGGTAAACTTAACACTAGCTGAGTTTCCCTGATGCCTTCCTGGTCCAAGGAGGAAGTTAAAAGAAGGCTCTGGATCCAGTGGTAGAAGAGCATTTCAGGGCCCACCTATCTGGTACCCATTCATGCATACCTCTCCATCTTCACCCAACTTCCTTTATATTCACTGGAAAGACCTCGAGCACTCTACTTATTTCTGGGAGGGTGATGGAAACAGTGGTGGGAACTCCACCAGCCAAGAGCCCGACAAACTGGTGCTGAGTACCTGTTGGCAGCTGTTAACTGCTCAAGCCAGATACAATGGCACACTGTGGAGGCAGAAGCAGGATTGCCACAAAGTTCAAGGCCAGCCTACTCTACATAGTGAGCTCCAGGCTAGGCAGGGTGAGAGGGTGGGGAGAGACACTTAGCTTGGTGCCCAGCACTACCCCCCACCCCCTGCAGTTTAGTCTTGCTGGTGACCCAGTGGCTCCAGTGGCTTACTGGATACTTTGTTAGATCCTCATAGCTGATCTAGTGTGATAACTGTGATCAGCTGATCTACAAACTGGTATCACAACCATCTTCCAAGACAAGGAAGAGCCTGTGCAAAGTCAACTTGACAAACTGCCAGCCTGGGACTCTTACTCATGATTATCAACTGCTAAACTCTTGTCACTTATGCAGTTCTGAGTGCCTGGATCTTGGTAGCTCCAGGACATTTTGGGGGAGTCAGAGACACTGGGATGGGTATGAAAAATCTGGGGGAAACTTGTGGTGAAAGAGCTCTTGCTCCAAGTGTTTGCCTAGGTGGTTACCCTAGAAACACTCTCATCCTGTCTTCCAAGTGACTGTCACCTTCAAGACCTGGCTAACCAGAAAACCCTCCCTTAACACTCAGGTGGTTGGTTCCTCCTACTGCTGCCACAGCCTTCCCCTCAGATCACCTCTGGGTCTTTGCCTATCCACACGTAATGTTTCACAGGCAAAACAGGTGTGATCTCACATGCGCACCAGCTCAGGGTGGGGACAAAGCAGGGGGCCACATTAAGATATACCTGGGGCAAGTGTTCCTAACAGTAACTCCCACCTGTTTCTGTAGGCCACTCCAAGTTTATTTGCCAGCCAGGCAGACCACCTTGGCCTTGGAGGGCACAAAGACCAGCCAGATATGCCTACTGCTTTAGCAGACAAACCACTAAGCTGTAGACCTTAGTGGACATTCAAGGCATCCTTTCTTAGGTTGTGTCTAGGAAATGGAGAAACCCACTGGGTTAAGACCCCATACTGTGGCCTGACTGCCTTAAAGTCCTCAAGAGTTCCTGGGCCTTGGGTGGATACCCCTAGTCCACACTAGGTCCTCCTCCAACACTTTCCCACTTCTGGCTGGGCCACGGAAGTAGGAAGACCCTCTAGAACACCAGAAACAAGAAAGAGGCAGGCAGGGGCAGCTGGCTAGATTTGTGCTCAGACTGTATTCACATAGAGACACGTGGCAGCTTACATTGAACAAAATGAGTAATAAAAATTGGCTTTAAATATGGAAAAAACCAAGGCCCTATAACCCTATGCTGTCCTAATACTTGCGTCAGAACGACATCACAGTTGGAAGGGACAGGGCTAGGATCTGGGGTACGGGCACAGCCTTACCCTAACCCCCTTCATACACACAGATACACGCTCACACACACACACACACACACACCCCACAGGCACAGAGGGATGGGTGGATTATTGCTGGGCACGTGTCTACTGCTATGAAGGATTTGGAATGTTGGAGGAATGACCAGGGATACTCCCAACCCCTGCTATGGGCTGAGCCTTCAGGACAGGGCCTAGCATAAAGCACACAGTGCCCTGGGAGCCCAAAGGCAGGAGACTGTCTCAGACAGCTTGGGCAGTGGTCTGATGGGTCCCAGTCGGTCCAGTCTCTGGTCATGCTATGACACAGCCCCTAGGGATGCAGGCACCCCAACTCTAGCTCTGACTCATGCAGAGAAGGAATGACAGCATAGAGCAACCAGAAGGTGGTGGCCCAAGTCCATAACAACAAGGGCAGTCACGAGTTTCCTTTGGAGGCTGATGGGGCCAGTGTACTGCTGGGAGTCCAACCCGACTCCCCTGCTCATATGGCTCCTCTGCCAGTGACTGGCTTTCCGAGTCACGGTTGGCTGCCCCGGGAACTGAGGCTGGGGCGCCAAGTCTAGGGTGGAATTAAGAACGCTCTGACTGCTAAATACATTCGTACAAATACATAAATACAGAAATCCCAGAGCTCCACACAGAAGAGTCAAGGGATGCACCTTTGTCCCAGGGACAACCCAGGCCTTGCCAAACTCAGCTGGGCCAGGAGTTGAGGGACAGCAGACACTGGGGACAGTTCCGGCTGTGCTCCCCAGGCCACGACTTGAGTGGACAATGGGGAAGACCACTGTGCAAAACTGTAAACAGCATTGGGAGTAGCCGCTACCGCCAACCGCTGGTGGAGGCCTCAGCTTGGGGGCTAGAGGCGGGTGGGGAGCTCTTCCTCACTGTCGCTGCAGTTCCCACAGCAGTCCTGGAGGGACGGGGAAGACATGAAGGAAGAGAGGCAGAGTGGGTGCTGTTAGCCACAAGTGAGGCTGCACAAGCCAGTTCTGCCAGGGGAGGCCAGGTACTGCCTGGGTCATGCCCTGGAGAGGAGGCTCCCATGAGCATCCGGCAACGACAGCTCAGGTCACGTGTGAGTGGTATCAGGGTAGAGCTTTCTGGCAACAGACTGAAGTAGGAAGACTAGGGAGATCCCAGGATCTGCCAAGGCAAAGCTCTGTCCATCGCCTGGACAGAATAAGGCATGGAGAGACAGATCCTAAGCAAGGCTAGCAGCTTGAAGGGGCAAGAGTGCAGGGAACCACAGCTGCAGGGGAGGGAGATGGGGGAGGAAGGCACCGGACTTCTTTCTCCTACATCTCGCCTCTGCCATGGAAGGGCTGCTCGGGGCTCCCCAAGGCCAGGCAGCAAGGCCAACCCATAGGGAGCCCACACTGCTCACCTCTGGAAAGAGAAAAGAGGCCATGAGCCCAGCCACGGGTGGGGGACAGGCAGGAATGAGGCCAGAGACCTTGGGCACCACTGTTAGATGCCCACTCCCAGTGCAGGTGGGCACCGGCTCTGCCTCTCCCACCACACCCCTGGAGCCAGGCTGGGGCCCAGGTCAGACACTGCTGGGGCTTACCTGGCGACTGAAGAGCCTTTGCAGCAGTCCCTTCTTGGGGGGTGCAGGCGGCTGGCCTTTCCAGTCCAGGTCTGGAGGGACTGAGCCATCCAGCCCAAAGACGTTCAGCTCCTGGAAGCACTCGGTCTCCACCATCTACCAGGAACAGGCAGCTGTGAGAGCTAACCCCAGGGCTGCCCGCCTAGAGCCCACCCACCTGCAGGGTAGGCCCACACCTCATTCTGCCAGGGGATGGACACACTGCCTGTGGCAAACTTCTGGTAGAAGTCCTGGTCAGTGGGCTCCAACTCCACTCCCTTAACTGTGGAGAACTGTTCAATGTCCAGAACATCCTTGCAATAAATAGCCTGGGGCTGGGGTGGGGGAACAGAGGTAGCAGTCAGATAGAAAGCACAGGAACATACACATACTTTCTGTCTCACTCATTTCGGCCTGGACCTGCCCTGACACCTGTGGCTTTGGTTTGTAGTCAGCAGCCAGGTCCACTTGAGTTCCTAAGCCTGGCTGTTTTCTCCTCTGTAAACTGAGTGAATGAGGCCGTGCACAGGTCTGGTGCTGAGCTAGCCCTCCAGCTCCACCCAGCTTTGTGGGCATGTGGCTGCTGGCTCCTTATGCAGGGCCTGGGATGGAGGGGTCCCCATTCTGGGATGTCTAGTGGCTTTCTTTGTCCATTCATAGTCACTAGATACTGGAACGGTCCTCCCAACCTCTCTCCAGACCCTGCTGGAAGTCCACCTCAGCATCAAGAGGCTATTGTCTGTTTCATCTTTATGCTGTCTTCCAAATCCTTCTACAGAGGAAGTCAATTCACATATCACCATCATGGGGCTGATGGCTTAGCTCAGCATGAGAACACCATCTTAGTATGCTCCATCTCCAAGACACAATCTACCAACGTACGGATATACAGGTCACCGTCATCACTGTCAAATGGTACATCTGCTCTGAAAAACAGACCTGCAGTTCCCTAAAAGGTTCAACATAGCCTATGACTTTGCAATCCTATGCCCAGGCATATACCAAGAGAAAGAATCTGTCCAAATAGAAATTTGCACAAGCACGTTCATAGCTGGGAATGGTGGTGAAGACCTGCAGTCCTAGTACCCGGAAGGCTGAGATCCCATCTCAAAAAGAACTTTATAGCAGCATTATTTCCCAAAGCCCATTATCAACTGTGAATGAATCACAGTGAATCACAATGAATCAATGTGATAAAACCATAGAGAGAAGTATTCTTCCAGGTTTGAGAGATGGCTCAGTGGTTAAAGGCGCTTGCTTACAAAGCCTGACAACCTGAGTTCAAATCCCCAGCACCCATGCAAAGCCATGTGCACAAAGTGGTACATGTATCTGGAGTTCCATTGGTGGAGGCCCTGGTATACCCATATTCACTTTCTCTCTCTTCCTCCCATAAATATACAAAAATTTAAAAAGAAATACTATTTAGCTTTAAAAAGGGAATAAAGGGCTGGAGAGATGACTCAGTGGTTAAGGTACTTGTCTGCAAAGCCCAAGGACCTGGGCTTAGTTCCCCAGTACCCATGTAAAGCCAGATACACAAAGTGGCACATGCACCTGGAGTTCATTTGCAGTGTGTAGAGGCCCTGGTACACCCATTTTCTCTCCCTCTCCTTGCAAATAAATAATTAAAAAAAAAAAAAAAAAAGGGCTGGAGAGATGGCTTAGCATTTAAGATGTTTGCCTGCAAAGCAGAAGGACCTGAGTTCGAGTCCCCAATGCTCACATAAAACTAGATGCACAGGAGGCACATGTGTCTGAAGTTCGTTTGCAGTGGCTGGAAGCCCTGGCATGCCCATTCTCTCTATCTGCTTCTTTCTCTCAAATAAATAAATAAAATATTTTTTATAAAGGGAATAAAGTATTGGTACATTCTACAACATGGATGAATGTTAAAAGCAAGTTAGATAAAAGAAGCCAGTCATATGATTCTATCCACCCATAAATAAGAATCATCCAAAATAGGCAAACAGATTAGTGATTATTAGGGATAGAGGGAGGGAAGGGTTTGGAATGACAGCTAGTGAGCATAGGGTTTTGTTTTGTTTGAGTTTTTGGAAGGAGAGAATGAAAACAATCTAAAATTTACTTGATGACAGGTACACAACACTTGGTTTGTTTTTGGAGGCAGGGTCTTACTCTAGCCCAGGGTAACCTGGAACTCAGGATAATCTTCACATCTTAGGTACCTCAGTCTCCCAAGTGCTAGGCTATAGGTGTGAGCCACCACACCCAGTGACAGTTAATACAATTCTTGGCACTGAATTTCATATATGGTAAATTGTGTGTAAATTTAATCTCAAAGAAGTTTTTTTTAATGTATGTTATTAAGTCTGCTTTTCACCTATTGTTGCTAAAAAGTTAAGCCCTAAGGCACCGATTTGATTTCTACCTTTGAATTAATAGCTAGTGGCAGTGTATTTCAATGATGGTATGCACAGGAAATAGAATAAATGTGAGCAGCCTCAGATGGAGGATGGTTAAGTCAGACCTGCTCAGTTGAAGGGTGATCTGCGACAAGGCTCACCTTCTGAGGTGTGGGTAAGGTCTTACTGCGAGAGACATCATTTAGAGGCTTCTAGCTGGCTCCCCACTTTCACCCACTCTGACCTACTCTTCACACTTCCCATCCGGCTAAAACTCTCCCAGACATCTGTCCTGCTTAAGACTATCACCACACGCTTCCCTACATACATGCTCCAGCCACAGTAGCCTCCTGGTTGCTGTTTGCTGGGAATGGCCATCCCCTCCACATCTTGCCATCTCTCCCCTATTCACATTTTCAGTTTTGCTTCTCAGAGACCACCCTGTCTAAAATTGCTATGCCCCTCATCACCGTTTCAGCCTGCTTTCTTTTGACTGTCACTCAGCACTACTGGAACTACTTCCTTGCTTATTGGTTTATCCTGGTGTATCACCCTCCCAGGACATAAGAATAGACCAGGGTCCTGTGGACCTTGTTATCTCTAAGGTCTGGCTCAGGCATTTTTGTCAACCACATAAGCACACATGTGGGTGACAGCCACATATCTAGCCAGCTCATTAGCCTCAGGCCTGCCCAAATAAATGCTCTTGGTGAACTGTTAAGTCACAGGACCCAGTCTTCAGAGACACGGGATGGGGACAAGCAGAAGACCCAATCCTGGCCAATCAGAACCTTCCCTGTGACATTATACACAGGAGGAGGGATATAGGTAACCATTGTAAATAGAGCCAAGAAATAGTCCTAGCCAGAGGAAGCTCAAAACTGGGATGTAGCTTGAGCAGGCTTTCTGCTACCTGGGTTCTGATGACTGCAGGTTCTGCCCCTGCAGGGTGTCTAGCCCAAAGATGCTCAGTGAATGGGTAAGACTCTCTGAGGGAGAACACCCTGTAGTCAGCCTAACAGCCACCCCCTGTTGGCACCGCTCTGTTTTCCTTTGGGAAATGGATCACTCCCATTGGCAGTGGGCCGGGCAGGCATGTGATCCAAATGTCCAGTGAGGCTCCTTAGAAATCAGAGGCAATAAGCAACAGCTTGAGGACTTTTTCCTCCTTTTGGGTTTCTTTTGAAATTCCTTGGGCAGGAGTTGCCCTCTGTCTGCTGGGATGGCTGAGCTAATGGACACGTGCTGGAGCTGCTAAGGCTTTGCCGTGCCTGAAGAGAGATGCCTGATGGTGATGACTATGTGATCAACAGTAGAGCTCAGGGAGTCCACCCGACCTTCCTATCCCATCCTGGCCAATGCTCAAGACTGCATTTGGGCTTTTCAATTACACACACACTTTTTGGTAGGGCTAAATAGACTGGCTTTTCCAACCCTTGCACTGAAGGTTTGACCACCACTCCAAGCCACCCCCTCCCCCAGCTTGACCCGATCCTCAACTGGGGTGGGCAGCACTCACATCAGGCTTAAAGGGTGGTTCCAACATGCCTGCTCCCAGCCGCTTGAAATTCAGTTTCTTGAAAAGGGGGTGTTCCTTCACTTCCTGGGCACCACCCCCACGACACCCCAGGCGCTCAGTGGGATCCTTGTTGAGGAGCTGTGGCAGGGCAGAGATGGTAGGGTGTCTTTGAGTGGGGCAGGTAGGTGAGGTGCCCCCCAGTGCCAGCCCAGGCTGATCAAACCTCCTGCTTGTCATGGTACCTGAGAGCAGAGGGAGCGGGCCTGTGGGGAGAAGCGCTCAGAATATTCCTCGGGCACCTCCTTCACCAGCCATTCCACCTCTTCTCGCTTGATCTTCTTCTTCCTCTGCTGGAAGGGCGACTGGCCCGCAATCATCTCGTACAGGAGGCAGCCCAGTGCCCACCAGTCAGGGCTGAACATGTACCGCTCATTCTTCACCACCTCGGGAGCTGGGCAGGGGCACAAGAGTAGGTGGCAGGCGGGAAACAGAGCACTTGGGCCTCAGGAATACCCAGCACATGGGCAACCAGGAGACCAACTCAAACACCCAGTGACCAGGAAGATAAGTCACTGGCCTGGTGGGGACCTCAGCAAGTATAAGAGAACATATGTCCCATCAATGACGGCTGATGTGGCCCTGCAGCGGTCACACCGTGGATCCCCAGGTCTGATTTTTTATTTTATTGTTTGTTTAGGTATAATGCCTTAATATTGAGCACATGCTAGGAAAGTACTCCACCACTGAGCTATATAGATCCCCAACCCCAAAACCCACATTTTTTACATTAATCTACATGGCTTATTAAATGTTGGCAACCAATTCACAAGGACAATCCCTAAACATGTCCTAAAAACAATTTGAGGGGCTGGGGAGATGGTTCAGTGGTTAAAGGTGCTTGCTTGCAAAGCCTGCAAGCCCAGGGTTCAATTCCCAAGCCACCCATGTAAGCCAGACTCAAAAAGTGGCTCAAGTGTCTGGTGTGTTTGTTTGTAGGGGCAAGAAGCCCTGTTGCACCCATGTGTATACATGCACAGGCACGCACGCACGTGCACACACACACACACATTAAAAAAAATTAAAAATAAACAAATTTGAATGCAACATGAATGTAAGCCCATGTAGGTACTGGTTTGTAACTTCTGGGGTCCACAGAGGAGAAAAGAGGATGCACACATCTACTTGCTAATACCTCCACCTGCCAGGGTGGGTTCCTGCAGAGGTCCCCCCACCATCTCATCTCAAGGCCACCCTGAAAGCAGCTGTGATGAGGTTTTATGGTAAAGAGACTAGAAGTGGAGTGTCTGGCAGAGCCTAGACTGTTTACTCTGTCACACATCTCCAGCCCATCACTAGCCTGTACCTTAGACAGGCATACCTACTCTAAGCACAGGCAGCTCAGGAGAGTGGTAGGCTAGGGTCATGGAAAGGTGTTCTACCCCCCTTCTATTATCCTCATGGCCACCTGCAGGTCCAGCCAACAGTAGGTGCTCAATAAATGTATAACAGGAGTTTCCACTATGGGACCTACCTAGTCTTGGTCTCTAATTCATCAGAGTACAAGCTGTCTATTCTCTGAGGCACAAGAGACCCCCATACAAGCCCAAGACAGCAAGGGGACCCAGGAGACTGGGTACAAGATCAGAGGAACTCACCCATGTAGCCCACGGTGCCCACACGACCTTTGATGGTCTGGCCCTCAGGCACATGCACAGCCAGTCCCAGGTCAGAGATGCGGATGTGGCCTGAATGGGGGTGGAGAAGCAGATGGGCCCACTGATAGGCCAAGTCTCCCCAACTCATCCCATCTCCCATGCAGGCCCACCCACCCACTGGGCCCACCCACCCACCGTGGTCATCCAGCAGGATATTCTCTGGCTTCAGGTCTCTGTGGAGACAGAAAGAGAGTTAGATGCTACTATCTGCCAGGAAGCTAGACAAGGCTAGCTCAGCCGCCTGCTGATACCAGATGCAGAGCAAGAAAGCCCTGTTCTCTCTGGCAGCAGCCCTGACAGGGGATGCAGGGGAAAGATTTAGAGAGAAGGCTCCAGGAGCTTTCCAGGCAAGTGAAAGGTGGATCCTACCTGAGGGAGTGTGGACTCCCTGTCCCCATGGGAGACAGGGAACTGGGTGCTCCTTGGTGACTAATAGGGCTATGATTCCATCCCCTCAGGGGTAACTGTGAGTCTCAGATGAAAGCATCACTGATAACCATCACAACCTGAACTCCCTTTTGAGCCCACCCCAAGGCAGTAGTGAGTCTTTGCTACCACCTCGAAAAGAAAATTATGTTGGGTGCAGGGAGCTGACTGGCCCAAGGTCACACAGAGAAGGATGACAAAAACCAGCATTCCCATGTGGGTCAATCAGACCACCAAGCCTGGGTCTTAGCCACTCAAGTCTGTCCAGTATGGGGGAGTTTTGAGCCTGGAGCAAGTGGTAGCTTGTGGCTAGATAAAGTCCCAGCACACTGATATCCTTCTGCTACCTCACTTGCTAAGTAGCCTTGGCTGCTGCCCCTGGCCAGGAAGGGGCAAGTCCTAGAACAGCAGTCCAAAGAAGTCCCTCCCCACCTGTACACGATGCGCTCCCGGTGCAGGTCCTCCAGGCCACAGCAGATCTCAGCAGCATAGAAGACGGCTCGTGCTTCAGGAAAGCCAGCCTGGCCCATGTGGTAGATGTGGAACTTGAGGTCCCCTCCATTCATCAGCGTCAGCACCAGGCACAGTGCATCCTTGGTCTCATAGGCATAGGCTAAGCTCACCTGTGCCAGGAGACCCAAACCTTCAGGCAAGTCTGTGGGGAGCTGCCCGGGCCTGGGGCCATCTATGCTAGCTGCCAGAGCAATCTTTCTGGGTGCCACTCCTTGGGGCTCAGATGCTTCCCAGGCCTGGCATCAACACCACCACCCAACCCTTCTTGGGCACTGCCCAGAGTGGGGAGGGACAGAGCAGACACTAGTGTCTTGTGACAGGGAGAGACTGGAGGGCAGATGAGCCAAGGTGGCCCAGGGGAAGGGAGAGGTCTCCTTGCTGTACTTACTACAAACCTACTGTTCACTTTCTCCAGGATCTGTTTCTCGTTGAGCGCCATGGCCTCCCCTTTCCGTTTCTTGATCCTCTTCTTCTCCAGTTTCTTGCAGGCATACATCTTGCCTGTTGCCCGCACCTGGCAGGCACATACCTATGCCCAGGGTTGACAGACAAAAGGGGCCAGTCATGCCCTTGTTGGAGTTGGAAGGAAGGGTCTAGACCGACACTACCCCATTTAGTGCCCTGCCAAAGGTACTGACCTGGCCACTTACCTCCCCAAAGCCACCTTTGCCCAGGACTCTGTACTGCCTGAAGGTATTTTTGGTCACTGGCTGCCTGTTGGTAAGGGAGCAAATGTTGGCTAAGCAGGTGTTCTCATGAGGAGTCCCCACATTCTGGCCTAACCCAGTCTGGCATGGGAGGAGCTCACCTTTCCAGCCACTTCCACTGCAGAAAACGGTTGAAGTAGATGCTGTCGAGGTAGTCAGCAAAAGGGGCCATGCTCAGGTACTCATGGGTCAGCCTGTTGAGGAAAGGACCAGTCCACACGTAAGTCCCTGACAAAGCTGATTCAGTCTAATGGCCCAGGCCTCCCCTGGAGCGCATGCTCAGCTCACAAAGCATCATTCTCGGCCAAGGCACTGAGCAGGGAGATGTACATCCCATGGGAGGCAACTGGTAAGGTTAAACAGTGCAGCCAAAGCCAGGGCAAGAAGCTAAGCTATTTACAGACTTCCGGGCTCCCTTCGCTAGCACAATTTCAGACGTGTATGTAGGGAGGCTTACCGGGTCAGTTCCTGGAAAAGGTCTTTGCAGGGTCCCTGCTCCAGCCGCTGGGTGCAATTTGTCACCAGCTGCTTAGGGACCTCAGGGATGAGGTCAGGACCCTGGGGACAGGCCACAGACAGGTCAGTGTCTCTTGGAGGTCTCTTGGATGGCTACCTACTCTCAAGGCAGAGTTGCCAGATGTTTGTGGGTACCAGGGGTGGGTGGTGCACTAGCTGCCTCCCTGTCAGACTCCTTTCCTGCTGCCCCTCCCTCCTTGAGACATGGTAAAGCAAAACCACTGGCAGGCCACCTGGCCCAAGCCCAGCCCAACCCCTGGGCGCCCCATGCCCATGGTGCTGCCTGGATCAGCTCCAAGGCACTGACTGTTCAGGCTATGGTCACTCCTCTGCCTATAGCCACCAAGCCCTGCCTACTTGGCTCTCTCTCCATCACTGCTAACTCACCGTGTGGCTCAGAAAATTCTGCATTAGCCTCCGCCCACATGCCTTCCGTTTCTCATCAGGGGTCACTTCATACTCAGCCTGCAGGGTGAGAGGCAATGACGCTGAAGGGCTGGGAGCAGTGACAGATGTGGGAAATACGGGACCGTGGTTAGGGTCTCTGCCTGCCCTCAATGCTAGGTGGGGCCCTGGGGTCATTTTTACTCACCACCCCATCCAGGAAGGCAATGCAGCGGGTCAGCTCGGGCCTCGTGGCACAGAACTCACGGAACAGCAGGCGCCCAATGGGCTGCCGCTCACACAGGCTATGGTAGTCACGCTCTGCAGGCCAAGAGGGGAGCTGCTGGGGTCACAGACCTGGAACTCATCGGCAGGGTATGCCTGCCCATATTCCCAGGCCTGGGCTCCAACAACTTCTGGTCCAACAGTGTGGCAGCCATTATTTCCTTCAGAACCCTCACTGTAACCATGAAGTGGACACTGCCGCTATTCCCACCGTAACTTAGGACTATGGGGCCCAGAGAGGTCGATTATCCCAGCATCACACAGCAGGCAGGAGCCGGGAGCCAGGGCTCCAGAGCCCAGGCCTTCCCCCTCCTCCTCCTGTTGTCTCCTGGGTCACACACTTGCATGTCATGGTATAGAGGTTGGGTGTGGTCTCTGAGGTTCCGGATGGGCCTGGGCCAGGCCAAGCCTACACCTGTTGCCTGCCTGGCGAAAGTGTGAGAGGAAGCTGTGGTTTCCGCTGTGCTCTCTCAGAGCTGGGTCTACTTCCCAGGCACAGTATTCGGGCAGGGTGTACTCTACCCACATGCAGAAGCATTGGCAGGGGCACTTGTAGGCCCTGTGTTCTTCTGTTCTCTCCCTATGTCCACTGCCCTGGCTTTGCTGGGTGCCCTCAGGACTGGGCTAGGTGGGGCTAATAATAATAATAATAATAATATTAATAATAATATAAGCAGTACAGGTCTAAAGCTCCAAATCTTTGGGGCATAGGCTGGTATGCTTCCTCAGTTTCTTTCAGACTGTCTTTAATCCGGACCAGCTCTCCTCCCCACCCCACCACCCATTCAGTTCCTACTCTCTGCCCTCCCTCCTCCCACACATCTCAAGCCCAGGAACAGAAACTGGGCTGGGTGATGTCGTCTCAACTTTCCTGGTCACTGGACCCTTAATGCTGTCCCTGCACTCCAAGGTAAGGTCTCAGGGGCAACTCTCCTGGTACCTTAGGTATAGCCTCCCCATCCTGCGCTGGCAGCCCCAGTCTCCACCCAGGCCTCACCAAGGCTGAGTCGTAGCTCCTCGCACTGGCTGATGTGGGGGAATTGTAGCATCTGACGCCATTTCTTGCTTTTGCCTTTGCGATTCCCACCACCACCTGCAGAAGAACCAGGCACTGGGTATCAAGTGGACTTGTTCTACCTCTACCCAGCATGGTCCAGAGGCCTATGGAGCCCAGTCAAGATCCTTGCTTCATTCCAGGATCTACGGTCCTTCCGGGCCCTTGTGCTAAGGGCTCTTAGAAAGATGGAGAGTCAGGAAGGGCAGTGAAGCCATTTTGGCAAGAAGTATAATGGATCTCCCCTCCCTTGTGGGAATTCCACAGGTGAAGAAAGTAGAGAACTCATCACAGTGATGCCTACCAGGCAAGAGATTCCAGGTCACGTGGGACATGCCTGACAGGTACCAGGGGCAAGGGCAGCCTGGGCCACCAGCAATACTCCCAGGCCTCTACCACCAGGCCCTTGCCTCTCTCTGCCCACAAGCAAGGTAGTGGCAAAGGGCTGGTACTCAGGATGTTTTATCGCCTGCCCTGACCTATGGCCCTCCCTGGTCCTAATGCCTGCTTTGTTTTACCTGGCTGAGCCTGCTAAGTGGGGTCAATGTGGGCCAGATGTGTGCCCACCACCTGCACAAGTGGTGGGGAGTGTGGTGAACTGGACCGGGCAATGTTACTTTCAGCAGGAGTGGCTGCTGTGCAGTCCAGCGGTTTTCCTAGGTGCTGCTAGGCAGAAATGCTGGGTTAGTGTGGCCAGCTCCTCTTAAGTTTTCAAAAGCAGCTGGAAATTTAATTAGAAAAAAAATGCACTAAAAAGAACACTGTAAGCCAAAAGAATATGTCAGAGAGTAGGTCAGATAGGGTCGTGGGCTACCAGGTTGAGAATGATGGAAGAGGCCTAAGCCTTAGGGTCTCCTAGACCTGGATCTAGGAGATCCCAAATGTTTGTGTCTTCAGATCCACAGCCACTTCCAGAGGCACTGTAAAGGTGACTGGGAGAGTCTGTATCCAGTCCCCAGGAAACCTGTATCAAGACATAGGCCCCAGCTCCAAACTCCAACTCAATGACAAACTTAAGCAACCACTTTCCCTTGCCTGGCCCTTCTCCATCCTTCTTGGGTGCAGGTAGATGGTGTGGGGGAGAAGGGGTAGGGCTAGGTCTCTAAATGGACACCCCAGGAAGCTGCCTGGAGGAGGAAGTGCTGTTGGGTCCCCTTGAGAAACCTGCTCACAGCCCTGCTGCAGTCTGTACCCCAGAGTTATTGCTTCACTGTGAGTGAGCAACAAGACCTCCTCCCCCTAACCCAGGGCAAACTGGCCTCTTCAGAAGGGGAACTCCTCCCACACCCCCACCCTAGTCCCTCACCCAACCCTCCATCCGCCTGTGTCCCCCACCAGCTACTTCCTCCTGCCCCTCCTCCCAGCTACATCAAGGCAAAAGCAGAAAGTCACATGCAAATAACCCTGTCCTAGAACTGGCGGTCAGGGTCTGGGGTTCTTCTCCACCCTACCATGCCCCTCTCCCTGTGTCTCTGGGCACCTGGGAAAGGAAGAAGATTAAAGCTCAATGGTTAAAGGCGCTTGCTTGCAAAGTGAGGGTACACACTTTAACCTGTATCTGATTAGGCACAACAAGTTCATAAGAAAACAGGTTCAGGACTGAAGAAATGGCTCAGTCTATAAAGGGTTTGTAAAGGGCTGTGCAAGCAAGAGGATCCCCAGCACTCATATTAAAGCACAGCCAAGGGCTGGAGAGATGGCTCAGAGGTTAAGGCACTTGCCTCCAGTGCCTAAGGCGCCCAGTTCAATTCCCCAGTACCCACATATGCCAGACCCACAAGGTGGTAGCCCCGGTGCTCTCCCCACCTCTATCTCTGTATTTCTCTGCTTGAAAATGAATAAATAAAATATAAAAAAAAGAAAAGAAAAGTAAGGCCTTCCCTCACCCCAGCCTAGTGGTTGGGGTGAGGGAAGGCTCCAGATTAAAAAAAAAAAAAAAAAAAAAGAAAGAAAGAAATATAAATAAAGCACAGCCAAGCAGTGAAAACTTGTAATCCCAGTGCGGAAGAGGTGGACACAGGAGGATCCCTGAGGCTCGGTGTCTAGCTTGTCTAGATCTGTGAGCTCCAGGTTAAGTGAGACTCTATCTCAAAAACTAAGGTGGTTGCTGGGCATGGTGGCACATACCTTTAGTCCCAGCACTCGGGAGGCAGAAGCAGAAGGATCACTGTGAGTTCAAGGCCATTCTGAGACTACATAGTAAATTCCAGGTCAGCCTGGGCTAGAGTAAGACCCTATCTCGAAAAACAACAACAACAAAAACAAACAAACAAACAAAACACAACTAAGGTGGAGGGGGGCAGAAGAGATGGCTCAGCAGTTAAAGGCACTGTTTGCAAAACCTGCCAGCCTGGGTTCTATTTCCCAGTACCCACAAAAAGTCAGATGTACAAAGTGATATGTGTCTGGAGTTCATTTGCAGTTGCACTAGGTCCTGGAGTACACACTGTCATTTTCATTCTCTTTCTCTGCTTGCAAATAAATAAGAGCTGGACATGGTGGTGCATGCCTGCAATCCCAGCAGAGCTAGGAGGATCACCCTGAGTTTGAGGCCGCCCTGAGACCATATAGTGAATTCCAGGGGATCTCACTCTAACCCAGGCTAAAATAAGACCCTACCTCAAAAAAAAGTAGAAAAAAAAAAAAAAAGTAGGAAGCCATTGAAGAAGACCCCTGGCGTCAACCTCTGGCCTCCACATGTATGCATGCATGTGCCTCCACACACATGAATATACATATAAACATGCACACCACAAACAGACCCCCCAAAAATATGAAAAATGAGGTTGTGAGTGGCAATCTAGCGTTCCCAAGTTCATAGCCTTAATGTAAACAGTGGGAGAATTCAAACTTAGCTCCTAAACTCAAGTTCTTTCCCTCCTCCTCAAATGTGCCTAGCACTTATTAAAAGCCAGCTGTATACATTCACCAAGGGTTCCAACCCTGAGGCTTATGGCCTCAGATCACTTGAAAAGCTGGCAAAGGTCCTGCTCCCAATTTGATAAGCAGCTTGTGAAATAGTTATGCCACATGCATGGTTCAGGACTCAGTAAAGACCAAGATTTCCTTTCCACTCCATAAAGGGTTGTGGGGCTGAGGATATAGCTTAGTGCTAGAGCACTTGCCTAGCATGTGTGAAGCCCTACGTTCCATCTCTAGCACTAACAAAAAAAAAAAAAAGGTGAGGGTCACTAAATTTGAGGGCTAAGACATGTAGAAGCCATGTAGGTGGGAGAGCCACCTGGCTAGCACTGAGGAGTCGCCAAAGCTTGTCTGAAGGGCTCCACACGGCCCAGGCAAGGCAGTGCCCTCAGCAGGCCCGAGGACTGAACTGGCTACATAGAAAGGGAAGCCTGGCCAGTCTATCGGCACCCCTCCTCCCTGACTGGATGACGAGGCAGAACAGAATACGCAGATGCCCCCAGAGGCTGAGAGGAAGGCCCAGCCCCTGAGCTCGATAAGGGACTGGAGATAAGATAGCCTTCCTTGGGCACTAGAGACAGAGTCTGCCAAGCCCATTTCCAGGCAGCACCCCTCCCAGGGGTGACATGTGCAGGGTGGGCAAAGGACGCCAGGTGCGCAGCCCACTCAGGGAGGGCTCCTCTGAGCTTCCTATAGATTCATTTGGGTTTACTGTGGCCTAAGCCTGGGTTAATCACAATCTTGCTGCCTCAGTGGGGTCTAAGCCTCAGTTTCCCAGCTGTAAAATGGAGAACAGCGAGGCAGATCATATTTTTTTCAGCATGGAAGCCAAGCAAAAAGTTGAGAAAACCATCATGATGTCCTTCCCTGCCCTGGAGTTCCAAAAAAGAAGAGAAAGCCTCATTCACTGTCCTTCAAGCACCCAGGACAGAATGGGTGTCTGATGTTTACGTTGCTGAAGTGATCTGTGGCAAGTGAAAGCAGCGAGCTTTAAGGTCTGG
The DNA here is from genome assembly GCA_004024765.1 of Zapus hudsonius. Lineage (NCBI taxonomy): Eukaryota > Metazoa > Chordata > Mammalia > Rodentia > Dipodidae > Zapus > Zapus hudsonius. Next base: position 13,183 of record PVHP010003981.1, on the reverse strand, counting down.
TCCTTTGTCCCCCAGGATCCTCACAAAGCAGATGTGCCATAACATCTGGAGTGAGAATCATGAGGACCTACCGTGATGCACACCCATGTGCACACAGCTGGGTCCCTTGGACTGGCCCCTCAACCAGGTCTTTAATCTTAAAGTTCTAACAACCCAGCATGCTCTGCCCCCATTTCTGTGTGCATTTGCCCCAATAGAGCATGGGTTTGCTGAGTGCAAAGATCGTTACCCATTCACCCCTGATTTCAGTGTCCCGAGGCGCCTAGTGACGACATGCCACCAGAAGTTCCCCCCAAGTCGAGTGGGTTGTCTATGCGAAGGCTCTGTTCATTCATTCTCTAACCTTTACCGAATACCAACTAGTGCTGTTCAGGGGGTTTAGGCCCGGGGCACGTGGGGCATCTTCCTGCCTCTGACCTGGAAGAGGCCTCAACGGCACTCTCCTGGGGCTCAGGCTTCCACACTTCCCTCCTCTCTCCTTCCTACACCCCTTCACCACCCTCCGCCGCTGCAAGGGCAGCGACCCACCTCCCGCCCCTTCCCGGGCCCCAGCTGGGGGGGGGGCAGGTGCAGGAGAGGAGGACAGACCGGAAGGGCTCGGGTCTGCGTGAAATTCCGGGTGCAAGGCTCGCGGCACTCGGGAGACCCGGAGGCTGGGGCGCCGCTCAGAGCTCCGGAGGTCATGCGCCCGCGCTCCCTGCACCCGGGCCTGGCCGTCTCACCTTCTCGGGCCTTGAGTAGCACCGTGTTCGCTACGATGTTCTCGAGCTCCATGGGCTGCAGCGCCGCTGGGCCGCGCCGCCGGCCGGGATCGCCTGCGAGAGCCGGGGCCGATGGCGATCGGCTCGGCGCGGCGCGGAGCGGCGCGGCTCCGCTCGCAGTGACCGCGCCGCGGCCTCCCCGGCCTCCCCGGCCGCCGCCGCCCGCCGCGCACTCTCCGCCCCCTCCCCGGGGCCACCCGGGAGCCAGCCAGCCCTCCCCTCCCGGCCCTCTGTTTACTTTACGCAGCCAATAGCAGAGCGGACGCTCCCCGCGCCGCCTTCCTATTCGTTCAAAGGAGCAGGGGCGGGACTAAGACGTCACTGCTTTCTGGTTGGTCTGCGGTTGGAGCTCCGCCCCTAAGTTCGAAATTCTAAGACTTTGTAGGATACTGAACTGCCAATTAGGGCCAAGCCCTCGGCCTGGTAGCCGGAGGTGGGTTCTCTGGCTCACGCCCAGGAGACCAGATGTGTGATTGAATGAAAGAAGCGTCAATCATTCTGGGCCGTGCAATCCGATTGGGCCATCAGATGGGGGTGTGGCCTAAGTGCCTTTGGCTCGCCGATGGGTTTTCGAGGGTTTTGTTGCGGCCACGCTCCGTGTCCCCGGCCTCCCGCCGGTCGGCGGGTAGCTTTCCGGACCGTGTGTCCTGCCGCATTGTCTAGGGTCAGCTCGTTCTGGAGGGACGTCAGCACGTCGGAAGCGAACCGTGGACGGAAGGAGGCTGGGGGCTCTCCGGCGGCCCGTCCTGCCGCCCCGCCTCCGCGGCCGGATGTTGTGATTTCTCTCCACCCACCCGGCCTCGCCCGCCCTCGGCCTCTGCTGCCTTATAAGGCAGCGCAGCCTCCCCGAGACGCCGGCATGAGCTCGTGCCCATTACTCCGGTGGGGAGCCGAGGCTCCGGACGTGGAGTGGCTGGCGGCAAGAAAACGAGGCTGAAATTTTACAACTGATCCACACTTTCTACCTCCACACCCCATTCCTCCGCTCCCACTGCACACAGCAGGAAACAGAGGCTGGCCCATATTCAGGGAGTCAGGCATAGCAAGCTAGGTTTCTTTGATCCCTGTTCACTCATTCGTCCATAGATACTTGCAGAACCCTGAAGGACTGAACTCAGCACCGTCAGATGGCTCCCAGCCTGTGGAAAGCCTTGAGAAGCTGTCTACAGCACCTGGTACTCCACGTCCACTTCCGAAGGCTTCTGCCCCTGGGAAGCTCTATGAAGGCTCTCACACTTAGCTCCTTGATCTACAGTCCTAAGGCCCGCTGTCCCTCATAAACACTCCCAGGGACTGGGAAAATGTTACCTGTGAAGGCCATTAGATTGAGTAAAGATTGTGTCCTGCACTCCCCTTTGCCCATCACTCCCAGGGTCTTTAAACACTCCCCTCAGGGTTGGAGAGATAGCTTAGCGGTTAAGGCGTTTGGCTGCAAAGAAGAAGGACCCAAGTTTGATTCCCCAGTACCCACATAAAGCCAGCTGCACAAGGTAGTGCATGTGGCCGGAATGGGCCCTGGCACACCCATTCTCTCTTTCTCTGTCTGCCTCTTTCTCTTAACTCTCTCACTCTCTCAAATAATTAATTTAAAAAACACTCCCTTCAGAACTTCGACCCGGGACACAGCCTGTCCCCTCACTGCCTCTGTCTGAGCTCCAGGCCATTGTACTTTCTGTTTCACTTTCCATCCAAACCAGCATCCAGCCAGGTGCAGGAGAGCCAAACTCCATGCTTACTTGTTAAAGTCAGGGATAAAGGTGGTAATGAGTGGTAATGATCCTGTAAACAAGCAAATTAAATTGTGCCTTTAGAGCGGTTCCTGCTACTAAGACAAAGAACTAGAGATGAAGCTTTGTGTGAGAGAATTGCTTAGTATGTCCACTTCCCTAGGTTCAGTAAAGAGAGGGAGAATGGTTTGTTTCAGCGCTGTCTGGCGAGGGAGAGGGCACGAGCAGCTTCAGGGTCCAGTGGTCTGAGACAAGGAGGAAAGATGTAGCTAGATCACAGAAGGCATGGGGATAATCTGGTGAGGGATTTGTGTTCCTCAGTGAAATGTGAATCCCATGAAAGGATGATTTGTACTTTCAAATGAACGCCCTGACTGATGACCCTGAGAGTAGAAACAGAGTGAGCGAGCAGCTGGGAGGCCACAGTATTTCAACAGATGTTGGAGGCTTCAACTAACAAGGGGCAATGGAGATAGAGAAATTCTGATACATTGGGAGTTCAAGCCCAGTGGCTGATGGGACATAGGAGAGGAACTGCACCCAGGAGACCTGAGAGGTGAGAACACACAAGTTTCAAGGTTAATGAAACGGAGGTGGAAAGAGCTTTCTGGTTAAAGAATGCCTTCTGTAGCCCTGAATGGGGCTTTAAAATCATTCTTGCAAACATTACCAAGAGCAGAGCAACATTTTGTGAAAATTCCATCATTGTAAACAGAATGGGGTGTTAGTATTCAAAGTATTGAAATTTTAGCCTTAGAAATTTGATGACTTTAATATTAATAAACATAGTCACCTTTTTTTGGCTTAACTCTCAAACATACCTTAATCAGAAATTCAACCTTTTAACTTTTATTTAACCTTTTTTTAAAATCAGAAATACACCTTGTAAAACACACACACACACACACACACACACTCACACACACACGCCAGGCATGATGGCACATGCCTTTAATCCCAGCCTTGGGAAGCAGAGGCAGGAGGATCATCATGAATTCAAGACCACCCTGAGACTACATATTGAATTCCAGGTCAGCCTGAAGCTAGAGTGAGACTCTACCTCAAAAATCCTAAAACAAACAAACAAACAAAAGCTTAGGAAGCTGAATTCCATCTGTTGTCATTGGGACCTCCCAATGTTGCAAAGTTTGCGATGCTGGAGAGCCTTTCAGCTCTTGCTGGGCCCAACTCAGGAGGCCAAGGTGGAGAGGGGGAGTCAAATTAATGGAGTCAAATTAGCCAATGATGGATGTGGCAGGAACCATGGAGGTGATCTCCAGCCCTGGAGGAACGTTTTGAGCCATCGAGAGGACTGTACAATCATAATAGCCATTACTAATTCTGGGGTGTCCAGTCCCCTTCCCATGGATCTCCTGACGCAAACAGGTCACACTACAGCCACCAACCTCAGCAGCCTTCCACCTGGATCCTGGAACCAAGACGGGAAGCAGATCTTAGAGGAGTGGTGTGCTCAGGTGGGGGCTGTGAATGGTCCAACCTGGTCTTGGTGACCAGCAGCTGAACAAGCTCCCACCCCCATTTGGGCAGAATGAGATGAGATGTGGAGGCAAGGCCCCGTGCACAGAGATCAAAGAGGGGACACAAGACCTCCTCTCCGAGGTCCTTGGTAGCCATAGCTTGTTTCCAAGTTCCCAGACAGGTCTGAAGCCAAGGAAGGAATGAACGGAAGACATCCTGGGAACATTAGAATTCATTGTGGAAGTGGTGGAGGGGGACAGGAGGAGGGAAAGACAGTGACAGAGCTTTAAACTCGCCCTTCCTGGAGAGGGGGATTCAGTAAACATCCCGGGTATTGTTTCCTTCCTTCCTTCTTTTTTTTTTTTTTTTTTTTGAGGTAGGGTCTCACTCTAGCCCAGGCTGACCTGAAATTCAGTATGTAGTCTCAGGCAGGCCTTAAACTCATGGAGCTCCTTCTAACTCTGCCTTCCAAGTGCTGAGATTAAAGGCAGGCACCACCATTTCCAGATGGTTTTCATTTTTAAAATATATATATATTTGAGAGACAAAAAGAGAAAATATGAACGGGAGCATCAGGGTCTCTTGCTGCTGCAGATGAACTCCAGACACACGCATTACTTTGTGCATCTGGTTTTACACAGGTACTGGGGAATTGAACCCAAGCCACAAACTTTGCAATCTAGCACCTTTAATGGCTGAGCCATCTCCCCAGCCCCGTTCCTGGCTTTCTTAAGTGACCCAGAATTGGCTTGGTTTCTTGCAGCCAAGTACTTAGCTAAGAAAGGAAACAGACCTTCTAGGACAAACCATTAGCAGAAGGGGATACTCTGTGCTGGAGCAGCAGCCAGGAAGTGTAAGCAGGTGGACACATTGAGAGCTGTTATGGATCTGGGATAACCTAGACTTGGCAATGGGAAGACGTTGTTCACAATTCCAAAGTTTGACTATTCAAGACATTTTCCACCTACAGCCAAACTGATGCTTTAAAATACTGTGTGTGTGTATGTGTGAGTGTGCATGTGTGTGCGTGTGTGCCTGGGTTTCTCGCCATTGCCACTGCAAACCAGATGTTTGTGTCACTTGTGTCCAGCTTAGCATGAGTATTGGAGGATTGAATCCAGGCCCCCTCCCTCCAAACAGTCCCGCTACTAGTTTGATGTCTTGATTTCCCCATTTATTTCATATAGAGAGAATGGGCAGGCACATCAGGGCCTCTAACCATGGCAAACGAACTCCAGAACTCCACCTTGTGTATCTGGCTTTACATGGGTACTGGGGAATCGAACTTGGTTGGTTAGGCTTAAGTGCTTTAATGGCTGAACCATCTCTCCAGGCCCCCTTCCCCATAATTTTTTAAAAATATATTTTGTATTTATTAGAGAGAGAGAAAATGAGAGAATGGATACATCAGGGCCTCTTACTGAGTGTACTTACAAAGAAGTACAAGCATACTGAGGCAGGTCATAGTTTCCAAAGATGACACCCGTCCATTCCCATCTGTAAGCACCCCAGCACCTCCACAGGAAGAGATGGAGCCTGATCTGAATTTGGTCTGCCCTCTGTGACTCTCTTGTCATCCATAAAGTATGCTGCCCATGACCCACAGCAAGGTTGGGGCTTGAAAAAGGCACAGTGCAGTTTTCTTGAAATATTGATTCTCCAAGGCTGCTTCTTGGGCTCTAATGTGTGAAGTCCACACCAAGTGTGAGACCTCCTGTGGGTGCTTTGCTGTGGAAACAAAGCCCAGCCAAGTAGACTACAGACAGAGGAGTGAAGAGCTTCCCAGAGATTTCATCACGTCTAGCCACACAAGTCTTCCTGGCTGAGGCGCCTGGCACTGTGGAGGGCAAAGCAGCCATCCAGCCAACTTCTGCATGAATTCTGAGCCCATAAAGTCCAGGAGCACAGGAACTTAGCTGCTTCACACCTCTGAGTGTTTGTGTCACAGAAGGATGACCTGTCAACTCCTCCAGGCTGCAAAGGAAAACAGAATCAAAAGATTTGGCAAATAAGCAGATGTGCTCATGTACTTGTGTACGTCTGGAGCAGTACAAGAAACACTGGCTAGGGGCTGTGGAGATAGCTCAGTAGTTAGAGTCGCTTGCTTGCAAAGCCTACAGGCCCAGGCTTTGATTCCATAGCACCCATGTAAAAAGCCAGATGCAAGAAGTGGCACAAGCATCTGGTGGCAAGACACTCTTGTGCACCCATACTTGAACACACAAACGCACACACACAGACACACATACACACACAAATAAATAGAACAAGTGTTTTTTAAAGGAAACACTGGTCGCCTCTGAGAAGGGAGAGCGAAGTTTCTGGGGATGGGGAAGAAGGAAGGTTTTAAATTTTATTATACACTTTTAAAACTTTAATCTTATGTCATGCTGTCGCAAGATTGGATTGCCTTTTGTTAGTTTAAAAACATTTGTATTTGCTTTTAAAAACTTATTAATTACCTCCTTTCACATTACCCAAGAACCAGCTCCTATAATGGTGCCATCAGAGTTAGGGTGGGTCTTCCCACTTCAATTCATCTTTGGGCCGGGCATGGTGGCACACACCTTTAATCCCAGCATTTGGGAGGCTGAGGTAGGAGAATTGCTGTGAGTTTGAGGCCAGCCTGAGACTACAGAGTGAACTCCAGATCAGCCTGGGATAGAGTGAGACACTACCTTGAAAAATCAAAATAAAAATTATTAATTGGGCTGGAGAGGTGGCTCAGCTGGTAAGGTGGCTGCCTGAAAAACCTATTGACTCCTGTTCGATTCCCCAGTACCCACATAAAGCCAGATGCACAAAGTGGCGCATGCATCTGGAGTTCGTTTGCAGTGGCTAGAAGCCTTGGCACATCCATTCTCTCTCTCTCTCCTTGAAAATAAATGAAAAAATTAATTAATTTGTGTGTATGTGTGTGTGTTTGTGTATGGACACATCAGAGTCTCTTGCACTGCAAATGAATGCCCATCCAGTTTTACATGGGTCGCTGAAGAATTGAACCTGGACCATCAAGCTTTGCAAGCAAGTGCCTTTAAGGGCTGAGCCGTCTCCTCAGCCCCATCAGTGATGGGTTTTGGTGTTTTGTTTGAGATAGGGTCTCATGTAGCCTGAGCTGGCCTCGGAGGATGATACTGAACTCCTGGTCTTCCTGCTTCCATCTTCTAAAGGCAGGAATTATTGATGTGCTCCACCATCGTGCCACGTACTCCTCCCTGGCTAGCCTCGTACTCCCTGTGTAGTCCAGGCTGGCCTCAAAATCATGGCAATCCTCCTGCCTCAGCTTCTGAGTCCTGGGATTACTGGTGTGCAAACATCATATCCAGCTTTTCTTTTCTTTTCTTTTTTTTTTTTTTTTTGGTTTTTCGAGGTAGGGTCTCGCTCTAGTCCAGGCTGACCTGGAATTCACTCTGTAGTCTTAGGGTGGCCTCCAACTCACGGCAATCCTCCTACCTCTGCCTCTCGAGTGCTGGGATTAAAGGCATGCGCCACCAGGCCTGGCTTTTCTTATTTTTTTAAACTCTTTTATTTTTTTTCTTTCTTCTTTTGATAGGGTCTCCATGGCTGGTGTTGAACTTGAATTTCTAAGCTCAAGTGATCCTCCTGCTTTAGCCTCCCTATGGCACCTGGTTAGATTGTGTGTGTGTGTATATCATATATATATATATATGATATATATATATGATATATATATATCATATATATAGTAGGTAGGGTCTCACTGTAGCCCAGGCTGACTTGGAACTCACTCTGTAGTCCCGGGCTGGCCTTGAACTCACAGTGATTCTCCTGCCTCTGCCTCCCAAGTGCTAGGATTAAAGGCATGCACCACCATACCTGGCCTAAATTGCCTATTTTTAAAACAACTAAACTGGTTCTGTTACTCTCTTGTTCAGACCCTCTTGCAGCTTCCTGTGGTAAGCAACCTCTAAGGTATCCTCCCCCCCCAACACCTTGACCAACCATTTTTGCTTCCTGGCATTCACACCCTAACTTTGTTCCCTCCCTTGAGCATGGCTGGACCTCCCAGCTCACTTCTTAAGAAAAGAACACAGCAAACACCAGAGTACATCATTGTCAACTTCAGGTCAATAAAAGCCGGAGGCTGCCAGTTTCATTTCCCCACCCACTCAATTGGCTCAGTCTGAGAGAAGCCAGCTGCCCTGTTGCTAGCTGCTCCATGTACATCATGGTAGGGAACTGATGTCTGGCCAGCACTCAAGAAGGGCCTGAGGCCTACCAACAGTTTTGAGAGTGAACTTGAAAGCTGAATAGCACCTAGGCACCAGCCCAATAGAAATTGACAAATACATGTCTGTCACATTTTAAAAAATTATTTTTTTAAGGTAGGGTGTCGTTTTCTCCTCCGGAGGTGCCAGGCCATCGGCGGAGGGAAAATGGAGAAGCGGCAGGAGCCTGAGCTGAGCTGTCTGCTGTCCACTGTCTCAGGGCTGGGGCCCACAGAGCTGGGGGGATGGCGCAGGAGGTCCAGCGGGACACAGAGGCGAGCAGATGCGTATTGTATATCCACGTGGTTCTTTATTCAATTGGGGGACTTACACTTTATAGGAAAAAGGGGATCAGGGGCATGGGGAATTGGGAAGAGAAAGGGAGATTGGTTGATGGGGTAGGAGTTGGCAGCCTGCACTGGGATAGGTGGGTGGGAAAGGTGGGTGGGGACAACCTGAGAACACCTCATTTGGGGGCCATGAGTGGCGGGAAATACCTGATGCTAGCCAAGATCCGGTCGTGGGGATGGGTACAAGGAAGTTTTGCTGATACCCAATGCCAGTCCTGCTGAGGTGGGAATGCTGGTTTCGGTGGCCAGCCCATGGGGATGGGAGTTAGGGTAGGTGGAGCTGGGAAACGCCTACCGAGTTGCTGGGGTTTCACCTCACTCATACACCGTTAACCCTTTGCTCTCCGTGCCCTCAGTAGCAGAGCCAACAGGTAGTGCCCAACAGTAGGGTCTCACTCTTCCCCAGGCTGACCTAGAATTCACTCTAGTCCCCCCCCAGCTGGTCTCCAACTCATAATGACCCTTCTACCTCTGCTTCCCAAGTGCTGGGATGAAAGGTGTGTGCCACTATGCCTGGCTTGTCTGTCATTTTAAACAGCTACATTTGGGGATAATTTGTCATGCAGGAATAAATAACAAATACACTTTCTTTTTAAAATTTATTTATTTATTTGAGACACACAGAATAGGCGCGCCAGGGCCTCAGCCACTGCAGACAAACTCCTTTATAGGCTCATGTGTTTGAACACTTGGTCACCGAGTTGGTGGCACAGGTGGTGAAGCCTATAACAGGTGGAGTCTTTCCGGAGGAAGTGTGTCACTGGGGACAGCTTTGAGGGTTTTTTTGTTTGCTTGTTTTTGTTTTTTGAGGTAGGGTCTCTCTCTAGCCCAGGCTGACCTGGAATTCACTATGTAATTTCAGGGTGGCTTCGAACTCTCGGTGATCCTACCTCTGCCTCCTAATCAGTGCTGGGGTTAAATGAACGAGCCACCACATCCAGCTAGCTTTGAGGTTTTGTAGCTCAATCCCACTCCTTTTAAATGTATTTATTTGCAAGGAGAGAGAGAGAGAGAGAGAGAAAGAGAAAGAGAAAGGGAACACTAGGGCCTCTGTCCACTGCAAATGAACTCCAGATTTGCACTTTGTGCATCTGGCTTTATGCAGGTACTGGGGAACTGAACCCCAGGCCATCAGTCTTTGCAAGCAAGCACCTTGAACCACTGAGCTATCACTCCAATCCCAAGGGAATTATTTCTTATCCTTTACGTTACTGATTTTCACAGCAGGCCTAAGGGATTTGCTTTGCTTCAGAACCTTCCTTGTCTCAGAATTCTTGCATTAGTTAGAACTTTTGGTCTTAACTAATATTGGCTTAGGCAAAAAAGAGGCTCTGTCCATTCAAGAAACTGAAGGTAGAGGTGGAGGCTTTGACTTTAGGAGTCTCTGGGCCCTAGGTTTCAAATGCTGTCACTCAGAATCCTTATTCTATATTCTAACTTTGCTTTTGGGTTTTTAAAAAATATTATTATTTATTTGCAAGCAGAGAGAGAGAGAGAGAATATGGCAGTGCAAACAAACTCCAGATGCAGATGCATACACCACCTGAGTACTGGAGACTTGAACATGGGTCCTTAGGCATTGTAGGCAAGCACCTTAAATGCTGAGCCATCTCTCCAGATAAGCTTTTAGATTTTTTTTTTAAAAAGTATTACTTTAAGCCAGGCCTGGAGGCACATGCCTTTGATCCTAGTACTCAGGACGCAGAGGTAGAAGGATGGCCATGAGTTTGAGGCCACTGAGCCTAAATAGTGAATTCCAGATCAGCCTGGGCTAGAGCGACACCCTACCTTGATAAACCAAAATATGTATATTTGGAGAGAGGGAGAGACAGAGAGAGAGAGAGAGAGTAGAACATCTTTCCATTGCAAATGAACTCCAGAGGCATGTGCCACTTTGTGCATCTGGCTTGATATGAGTACTAGGAAATTGAACCCAGGCCTTCAGGTTTTGTAAGCAAACTCCTTTAACTGCTAAGCCATTTCTCCAGTCCCATGCTTTTAATTTTTTGGTGAGGCTTTTTTTTTCCATTTTTCCAGATAGGGTCTCGCTCTAGCCCAGGCTGACCTGGAATTCACTATGTAGAGCCAGGCTGGCCTCAAAATCATGGCGATCCTCCTACCTCTGCCTCTCCAGTGCCATCTCCCCAGTCCCAACATGTTCCTTTGAAATGTGTCCTAATCCTCCTACCCCCTTTCTGTTCCAATAAATTTCCACCCATATATTAATGCTGATCTCATTTTTGGTTAAACAGGCTTTCCTTTTCAGATGACAGTGACTACTGAGGAGACTTGAAACTCATCAAAGTGCTGAGAAGAAGTGACAGTTGAATGTGCAGGATTAGCTGAGACATCTCTATCACACCTTCCAAGGCTCAGGGACCATTGTGGAAGAGGAGGAGGAAAGAATGTAAGAGCCAGGATGGGGAGGAGTGCTGTGGAAGGCTGTCTTCCAGGCACAAAGTGGCGGTTGCATTTATGATTTCACAGTGGCTGACACTACTTGTAGAAGACCTGCATAACATGAGGGGGAAATAATATAAAAATAGAAGAGGGATTACTTAGAAAGAAGAGGTTCGGTGGAGGAGGCTGACAAAGGAGAGCGGTGGGAAGGATGATGATCAGGGTACATTGTGTATATGTATGGAGGTTGTCAATAAAAAAGTTAAAAAATTATTTCACGACTTGCTTCTCTTCCACCCGAACTAGGAACATGTTACCACGTGCCTTCCTTTCCCATTCAATTCTCTTCCGTCATTGAGGATTCCTTTGCGTGTCAAAGTTGATTCAAATTGTATGTGTGTGCACACATGCGTATGTGTGTGCATTGGGTGACAGTGGGTTGTCATCCAAAGGGACACAAAGGTGGAGTGACAGCTCTGAACTCTGAAATCCTGGTTGCAGGATACCTATGGAGGTATTGTCATCCAGGGCTACAGCTCTGAATCCTTTGCAGGCCTCAAGATGCCAACCAAGAGTGGATGATGTCAAGTGTTATAGCTGTAAACCTTGGCAGGCCTTGGGGTACAAGCCAAGGGTGGTCCCATTGAAGTGGGAGCCAGGGCCATCAGAGCGGCAGTGGTGGGTGCTGTTAAGGGAGAAGCCTTCAGATCGGGAGCCAGGGGCTGCTGAAGCAGCAGATCCAGTTGGAACCAGAGCTGGGAGTTCTGGGTCTTCTCTTCGAGGCCGGATGGGGTGAGTCAAGGCAGGTCTGAACCCCACCCTGCAGAGGTAGAAACAGGTCCAGTTTCTGTCCTGTGCTCCAAGGACAACTTATGCAGAAGGAGCCTTGGAGAGAGGCAGCAGTGGGTCCTGCACCACCATGTAGAGGCACAGTGCCATTCCAGGGGGTCTCTGGGCAGAAACAGACCTGGATTCCTGAGCACGCCTCTGGGGACCATTTGTATCTAGCACCCAAGGCAGGACAGGTGTCCTTCCTCACAGCAGGTCTTGTCTCTCCAGCATCCAGTGAGTCTGCCAACCAAGGAGCCAAGTGCAGGGTCTATATGTACCTCAGGTGAGCCCTGATTGGTTGTGTGTATGCAAATAATTTGAAAATCACATGGACAAATCAGGAGAGCCAACCCATCTGGGAAGGGAAAATTTGGGCTCACCAAAAGCTGGCGTCTAGTTCACTTGTTGCCATGGCGACCACCAAGCAGCAGCACCAGCTTTCAAAAATATAGCAGAACATGGAATGACAGAGTGTGGTGTGGTAGTGGGAGTTTCTGCCAGTCCTTCAATTACCCTGGAAGAAAGGCCTCTTGCTTTCAGGCTGTTTAAACCTGACATGCTCAAGGGACGTACTTGACTGTCAAAAGGCACGTGCAACCAGTTTGAATTTTGCACCAAGTGTTGGGGTGTGATCTGTTGCTGGCTAAAATCCCTGCTGGGGCCTCACCTTCCCCTCTTGCATACACATATGCACGTTCATATGTGTGTGGGCATACTGTATGTGCAGGTGCATATGTGTTTATGTATACATGTGGAGGCTATAGGTCAACATTGCCTCTCCCTCTATTGCTCTCTACCTTATTTTGAAAAAGGGTCTCTCACTGGACCCAGGGCCCACCAATTCAGCTAGGTAACTAGCCAGTCAGTCCTGAGGATCCTCCCATCTCCATCTCCCCAGTGCTGGGATTACAGGTGTGTTTCATCATTTTATGTGAGTTCTGGGGTTCCAAACTCAGGTCTTCATGCTTAGAAAACATTTTACCCACTGAGCCATCTCCCCAGGCCCCTCAAAAGTGTCATCATTGGCTCCCATGCCTGAGGAACCTTAGGAGACGCAAATGCATCCTCGCTTCCTGTAACTGAGAAATCTTAAGGATTGTTTTGGTTTGAATGTGAAATGTTCCCCCATATTTTCACTTGTTTGAACACTTGGTCCCCAGCTGGTGGCACTGTCTGGGACTGTTGTGGAAACTTTAGGAGGTCGAGCCTTGCTGAAAGAGATGGGTCACTGGGGGAAGGAGCTAGAATTGATGTTTTATAGCCTGGCCCCACTTCTGGATCATTCTCTGCTTCCTGACTGAATGCAATATCCCCAGTGGCCTCCGGTACCTTCTCTGCTGTGATGGAATGTATTACCTGAAAACTATAAGCCAGAATAAACCCTTTCTTTTCTTTTCTTTTGTTTT